>OX387190.1:43436135-43625753 GCA_947561395.2 Buxus sempervirens
ACTTCTCCCCTGTTTTCCAACTTCTATTTCAAAAAAATCCCCCTTTCTAGTTTTGCAATTTAAACCCCCAAAATTGGGGTTCTGACAGTCTGAATTATGGAGGAATCAATTTGCCATTTGAACCCATGCAAATACTATAATTAGTTATTTAATAATATCAGCATTACTCTCAATACATTATTGTGTAATGCTAACTATTTCATTGTTCTGAATTTCTAGTCCATTTTAATAAAAAACACAAAATAATGACAGGATTCATTATTAACGAGCAGTATAATATATAAAAGGCAAACTTCATTTAAAGATCAAATTAAAGGTGTAGAAGTGGCTCAAGCTTCTTTAAAACAACCCTATTTTTGTGTCCAAATTTGCCCTATTAGGTTCAGAAAAATATCTGTAAATGGCTAAAGCAAATTTCTGTGAATGTCGAGGGAGCCATTAAGGTTTGAATAGCATGAAAGTTAATTTGAAGCTTGTGATTCAAACTGAGAACAAACAGGTTTCACAACTGTGAAAATAGTGTCAATAGAAGACTAAATAGAAGTCGGCCGCTATGTTTTGGGCATGATAGATGGAGACCTGTTTATGAAGCTTTGAAACAGCACAAGATGATGCTGAAAATGTCTTTGTTGGAGCTGGTCAGAAAAGGGATGAAGGTATACCAGCCAAGCTAAAACATCTCTTTACCAAGTTGGGATGTGGAAAGGGTTGTGTTGCTGAGCCGACTGTGTTGCTGTTTTACTGCTGTTGGTTGTTATGTTGAGGATATTACTGTACAGCTACTCATACATGTGCCTTTATTTTGATGTTATGTTTGGAACCAGGTGCTATGTGTTCTTAATTTCTTTATTTTTTTTTAACCTTGCTTGAAATTTAAGTGTATTCAGTTTTTTTTTTGTTTTGTCTGCTGCGTATCTGATATTTTGTGTGCTGTCAAGTTTGATTTATTAAATGATCATGAACTGTCAACGAAATATGTGTTTGATTTAGAGACTGCAGCTTAAGCTCATGGTTTGAGAACTCAGCCACCAGCCCTTACCAAGACAGTACACATCAATGGTAAATGTTTTTTTTTTCCCATTTATTTTGGACTCAGCCAACTTTGGGTAAACTCAACCAAACTTAGTACCAACTCAGTATTAAGTTTGTATTGCTTGAGTCAACTTCACTCGGGCGTTACCAGATAAAACAGGAAAGAAAAAGAAGAAGAAGAATAAGGAGGAGAAGAAGAGCAAGAATTAAAAGAAAAAAAAACTGAAAATAGGAAAAACAGAAATATATATATATATATATATATATATATATATATATATATATATATATATATATATATATATATATATATATATATATATATAGATATATATAAATCAGAAAAACCTGGAAAAAAAAAACCAGAAAGAAGAAGAAGATTCTGTGGCAAAATTCATAGTAACGGACAGGATGTAAACCCTAAGGCAAGAATGTTGTTTTTCTCCCCTTTGTCCTCATCACTTTGTGCATGTGTGTTTATTGAGGGTGGTTTTAGCATTTAAAATTTTCATATTAAGGAAATTCCAGAACCTTTTTGCCAATCTATCACCTTTTTCCATGTGTCCGCTCTAACCTAGGTGCCCATAATGTCAATTCTTAATTGCATTGGTCCTTGGTTTTGAAAAAGCGTGAATATATATCATACTCTATTTTCAAAAATTATGACTATTTATCATTTTTTATTTTCACAAAATTTTCATATTCGTTGGATCCTTTATGGGTTCTTGAAGTTCTACATAATTTCTTAGCTAATACAATCGCATTCATTTGTGCAGACCAACACTATTAGCATGTGCTATAACCATTTCACACAGTCATTCTTCAATTGATTTATTTAGATTTTGGCATAAATGGATGCGTGTATGTGTGCGTTTGTGTGAGAGTTTGTGTGTGTGAGTTTTTGTTTATGTGATTATGTTTCCTTACTATAAAACATTTGCAATTCTTACATTTAACTGACTTGAGAAGTTTGCAGAGTTCAAACCCTCCATTCACATCAATTGAATTGGATCATAGTGATTCTGGAAGGGAGGGGTGCACCGTCACCACTCTTACGATAACTGCAGAGCCAACGAACTGGCAGAGTGCAATTAAAGTTGCTGTTCACGAGGTTTTTACTATTTTCTTCCTTTATTACGGTTGTCATCTTAAAGTGGACTGCTGAATGGAGCTTTTCTATATTAGACTTTTTTCTCAGATCCATTTGGTTTATGCATCTGAACAAGTTAATCAAATGCTGTGTTAGACAGCTATCCAGTTCTCTCTGTAAAGTGGTTTGTTTATTTTGGAAGATTATACATCAATACACTGTTGATTGCTTGAATCGCAACTTCTTAACCTGTTGTTTGATCTGGGCCACATCATGTGTCTTTCTTTTTAAGTGAAGTTTCTATGAAAAATCTTACACTTTTTTATAATTACTTTAATTGATAGATATTTTAGATTCTTTGAACCCTGTAATGTTATTGCAATTTCTTTGCTGTTTCTTTACACCCACAATTAAAAGGTTTATCATTCTGTTTTATAACAGGCTTGCTTGCATGTTATTGATTAGATAACATATTGCCCTTATCTGCATTTGCTCAGTTTCTCATATCCAACATTCTTCTTTTATTGCATAGGTTCGAAGACTTAAAGAGTTTGGGGTGACAAAAGGCGAACTAACTCGTTATATGGATGCCCTTTTGAAAGACAGTGAGCAACTAGCAGCAATGATTGATAGCGTGCCATCCGTGGATAATTTGGATTTTATCATGGAGAGTGATGCTCTAGGCCATACAATCATGGATCAAAGACAAGGACATGAAAGTTTGGTTGCTGTTGCTGAAACTGTCACTCTAGAAGAAGTAACTTTTCATACTCCTTGATATTTGAACATTTATTTCAGAGGCTCTGTCAATTTGTACTTGAAATTGAAGGTTGCTCTTGAAATGGTTTTTGTAGTTTGAAATTTTGTAAAAGGCTGACAAAGATGGTATCTGTTGCGTATTGGGCTTACTAGTTAACATAATGACTATGCTCATTATGCAATCTGTATCTCTGTTGGCTATGTATTATTTGGTTGATATTGTCAGTTATTGTACTTTATCTGATAATTCTAATAATTCATGCTCATTATCTAATGGTGTTGAAGGCCTTCTGTATCAATATATTGGAATTTGAATGACTTTATGTTGTGCTTTGCTCCTTTGACTATTAATCTATCACAGCTGTTAGATTTATGACAAGAGACCAAGGAGATCAGTATGATTCATTGAAAATCAGTTTGCCAATGTAAATCTTTGCTGGCTTTGATATAATGTTAAATATCTGGTGTTGCCCAAAAAAATAAAAAATGTCTTTGTGCTTTAGACTCTGAGATGTATGCTGGTTTGCTATGCAGTCTTGTGGCAAAGATTAAATTGGAATCATAATCTGTGTAACAATAAGAAATGAGCTCAAGGATACATAACTTAGGTAATTTGGGTAGTTGATTGCAGGAACCAGGACAGGGAATCATATTGTCATTCCTACTATATAAAATGAGCTCAGGGATAGTTAATGTCATGAACCAGAACAGGTCGTTGAATGATTATCTGGAGACAATAAATTGAATGATTAAAGACTTAAAGCCCTTGAAACCATGGTAACATGTAAATTTCCAGCATACATGGTGATGGAATCTTCTGGGGATGGATTTGATCTCAGGGCAATGCCAGATGAATTGAGAGCATTAGCTTCTGCTTTCTTTCTTTTTTTCAAATTCTTTTTTGAAATGAATTTTGTTGCCATATAAAGATTATCTTTAGTCAGTATTTGAGCCTCTTGCAGTTGATATCCTGAGCTTATTATTATAAATGTTTGTAATAATCTGTTCTTCTCAGTTTAAATGTCAGAAAATTTTGTGATTCAGGTCAATTCTACCGGTGCAAAGGTGTTAGAATTTATCTCTGACTTTGGAAGACCTGCAGCACCACTTCCTGCTGCAATTGTAGCATGCGTTCCAAAGAAAATGCATGTTGATGGAGTGGGTGAATCTGAATTCAAGATTTCTCCATGTGAAATTACAGTTGCCATAAAAGCAGGTTTGGAGGAACCCATACAGGCTGAACCAGAGGTATGCTTTCTCAGGAGATTTCCCTGCTTGTTAATGTGGATGTGTTCCATGATCTCTTCCTGTTTCTTTCAATTTTTTTCGGGGTAAATAGAACATAGAGGTATGAAAATGCCATGTATAATTGGAATATTGTCAAGTGCTGTGCTTATGCTTTGTCTATGAGGACGTATGTAATAATATAGGTACAAAAGAGGGTGAGATATACGTTTATAAATTTGTAAGACTAAGAGAGAAGATGACAAGATCTAGCTCAAGTTAGATAAATCAATGGTGACAATTTCAGAGTTGAGAAAATATTTGTGGAAGTTTTTAGATGTTGAATGTTCCTTGGCCAAGGCAGGAGGAAGTAAGATTTGGTCTTTCTGTAGGCATGCATGTTGATGACATTGCGGGGGCTGGGTGGTTCTTATCTATTCTTGAGATGATATGGGATATGAGTTGGGTCTAGTGATATAGAGGAGCTTACACTTGAGGTGATGCAGTTTTTTCATTTTTCTTTCTGTGTTCCTCCTTTCTGGAGTTGACCTTATACATTCTGTACCCATTTTATATCATATCTTCATTATCACTAAAAAAAATTTAAATGTTGAAGGTATGGCAGAAATATGGTTTAAGCATACATATGGTTATTGGAAAGCGCAAAACAAAAACTAATATGTTTATAAGATTAGGGTTCCTGAAGTGCAGTGAGCTTTAGCTAAGATGAAAATAGATAAGGCTTTAGGACCATACAGTATTCTAATTGATGTATGTAAGTGCAAAAGAGAGATTGGTATATTGTGGTCCATATTAATTGATCGAATTTTGAAGATTGAAAAAATGCCAAATGCTTGAAAGAATAGTATGTAGTTTTTATATGTAAGAAAAAAAAATGATATTTAATTGTACTAATTATTGTAGAATTGAGCTTATGAGTAATTAATACTCAGAAAGAGTGGCAGGGACCTTAATTTGGTGTGATGATAAAAGCCTCAACTTAACAACATGAGAATGTGTGTACAATTCTAAGCATAGCCACTTTGCACAAGAATTTCGAAGTGTAAATCTGTCGCTAGTCCACCTTTCCTGGAACCCTGCTATGGTGGGACTTACATCAGTATGGTCCTACTAATGGACTAATAGTTGAGAAGAATTATCATCAATATAAGCCAATTCCCACTAAAGTGAGATCGACAACATGAATCTTGTCTCTCCATCCCATTATTAAAAATCATATTTTTAGTTAATTTATGTTTATGTAAATCTTGTTTTATTAACTCTATCCATGTCTTTTTTAGGTCTTCCTGTTAATCTCTTTGGCCTTTTAACGTGCATCCTCCCACACCCTCTTACAGGTGCATTTCTAGGTCTTTACTGTACGTGTCCAAACTAACTTAGCAACTTCATCTCGGAACATTAATCTTCTGAACATGTTATTTTTTGACTCCCAACATTCTGTACCATATAACATTGATGGTCTAATCGCTGTCTTATGAAATTTACCCTTTAATTTAAGTGGAATTCGATTATCACACAGTACCCTAGAAGCACCATTCCACGTAGGCCAATCAACTATACGCTAATTCTTCTTCAATTTCTCCATCTTTTTGTGCTATTGATTCAAGATATCTGAATTTATTGCTTAAAAGGGTATCTTGATTGTCAATTTTAATGGTTTTATTAATTATATTGTTATTTGTATGAAAATGGCATTTCATGTATTCAGTCTTTGCACGACTTAATTTTTTTTTTTGGATGAATAATGGAATATGGAATGTACAACAAAACCTATGCAATAGGTGACATGCTACTCAGCACCATACAACCCATCCCGAAAAAGAACTTCAAGAACCTACAATATGCCTACTACAATAGTCATCCTTAGTCCTCATTACCCCAGGCTCGCTCCCTCTGTAGCGCCTAGTGAACTACTCCCCTTCTATAGTGTGCCTTGGACCCTAGCTAAATGAGCTGTTCAACTTCTCATGACTTATTTCAAAACCTTTTGATCCTAAGGTATCTCTCTATACTTCTAACTTAACATTTACTTCTTCTCTAGTGTAACCTATCAAGACTACATCCAGGGGCAGCTCAAAGGGGTAGGCAAGTTAGGCTACCGCCTAAGGCCCCCAAAGTAGGAAGCCCCATTTTTTTAAATATGTTTTTCTTAAGTGTCCATTTTTTAAATATGTTTTGTTTTCTTAAACAGTAAGCCGTTAAGGCCCACAGGCTATTTCGTTTTCCATTTCTAACGTTTTCTTGTTTTTTAGAAAGTTTTTCAAACGTTAAGGCCCCCAACTATGAGGGCCTCACACGTGGTTACCCCTTTTATTAATGTTAAGAGTTAAGAGAGGTTTAGTAACTTTTGAGCAACTCGTGGAAACCCTCTCTCTCTCTCTTGTTTTTTAAAAGGGAAAAAGGGGCTTAGGGTTTCTATGTTTTATGAAAAACAAAACACTCATCTTCTCACAGCCATGTTCTCTTCTTTTTTGCTTTTAAAATCAAAGAGTGGCATTGCTAATCTTCCCTTCTTATTCGCTTCTGAAATCAAAGAATGAGTGAGGGACATTGCTATTGAGTTTGCTTTTGGACTTGTATTCGAGTGCATGTTACCGACTTATCGGAAGAGGTCTCCAACCATTGATGAGGCAAAGTACCAAGAGGGGGCACTAATCGCTTTAAGAACAAAAGATTGAAAGCCTTGTCTCAATTTCAAATGGATAAGTTCTTCTTCTTGCACATATTAGATTTCATTATTTGTTGTTTTCAATTTCTTTTTTCTATCTATCGTAAATACGATTATTATTTCGTTTGATCTTGTTCTTCATTTGATTTCCATCACTAGTTAGAAAATATTTTATATTCTTCTATTTACTATTTGTTTTTAATATTTGAGATGACGGGTAGAAAATATGTATCTGGGTATGAAAAACTTAAGAAAAAAAGGAGAATAGAAAATTTAGTAAAATCTCAAAAAAGGGCCTTGAACAAATACTTTGTTGATAAAAGTGAACAAAATTCGAATCAAGAGGTAATTGGTGAAGAGCCAAGTATTAGGGGGGACTTAGACAGTAATGTTGACGTGACTCAAGGGGAGAACTTAGAAAATAATGTTGATGTGATACAAGAAAATGAAATTGGGGAACAAATTATTGAGGTGACACTTGTAGACAATCCAAATTATCAATATTGTCATGTTGATAATATATCAACGGAGCTAGGAAAGGATGAGATTTTAAATTGTTGTGATCCTGAACATTGGAAGGAAATTGATATAAAGTTACGAGATATATTAGTAGAGAAAGGTCCAATTAAAATTGATGATATTGAGTTTCCAAAGGATGAAAATAATAGACATTTTTCAAAAGAATATTATATTCGTAGACTACCAAATGAGGAAAAGCAAGATAGGAGATGGTTAGTGTATTCAATCGATAAAGATAGAGTATTTTGTTTTTGTTGCAAATTATTTAGCTCAAAATATAGTACAAGTCAGTTAGTTAATGAAGGAAATAGAGATTGGAAAAATCTTGGAAAAAAGCTCAAGTCACACGAAATATCTAATGAGCATATTATCAATATGACTAGATGGATTGACTTGGAAAAGATATTGTCAAAAAATGAGACAATTGATAAGAGTGTCCAAGATCGAATTAATAAGGAGAAAGAACATTGGAAAAAAGTTCTTGTTAGAATCATTGCTGTGGTGAAGACATTAGCTAGAAACAATCTTGCATTTCGAGGAAAGAAAGAAAAATTATTTGAAGATAATAATGGGAACTTTTTAGGTTTGATAGAGATGATAGCAGAGTTTGACCCTATAATGCAAGAACATATTAGATGTATTCAAGTGCATGATATTCATAATCATTATTTGGGACATAACATACAAAATGAGTTGATCTTGTTGTTAGCCGATGAAGTCGATGAAGTCAAAAATATGATCATCAAGAAAATAAAAAAAGCTAAGTATTACTCAGTTATTCTTGATTGTACTCCTGATGCAAGCCATCAAGAACAAATGACTGTTATATTACGGTGTGTTGATACTTCTGTATGTCCAATAAAGATTAATGAGCACTTTTTAGAGTTTTTGATGGTAGATAACACATCGGGGAAGGTACTTTTTGATAAACTTTTGAGTATACTAAAAAAACATGATCTTGATTTGGATGATGTTAGAGGACAAGGATATGATAATGGATCTAACATGAAAGGTAACAAACAAGGTGTGCAAAAGAGGCTTTTAGATTTGAATCCTAGAGCATTTTATACTCCTTGTGGCTGCCATAGTTTGAATTTAGTTCTTTGTGATATGGCTAATTCATGCTCTAAAACAATATCATTTTTTGGTGTCGTACAACGTGTATATTCTTTATTTGCTTCTTCAACAAAAAGATGGAAAATTTTATTAGATTATGTTACTTTGACTCCCAAGCCTTTGTCCCAAACACGTTGAGAAAGTCGTATTGAAAGTGTTAAAGCTCTAAAATTTCAAGCCCCAAAAATTAGGGATGCTTTACTAAAATTAGCAGAAGTTAGTGAATATCCTAAAACAAGGAGTGAAGCTAAATGCTTAGCAACCTATGAAATGGAAAACTTTGAATTTTTATTGGGAATGAATATTTGGTATGATATATTGTTTGTTGTAAATTCAGTTAGTAAGAGTTTACAACTTGAAAATATGCGTATAGATCTTGCTATGGATAAATTAAAGGGACTTATTTCTTATTTCAAAAATTTTAGAGAAAATGGTTTCAATTCTGCTTTAGATTTTTCTAAACAAGTTGCACTGGAAATGGAAATAGAACCAACATATTGTAAAAAGCGTATCATTCATCGGAAAAAGCAATTTGATGAAAAAGATGAAAATGTTGATGGGATTATGAAATCTGCAGAGGAATCTTTCAAAATTGATTATTTTTATTACATAGTAGATCATGCAATATCTTCAATGCAGGATAGATTTGAACTATTTTCAAAGTATGATGATATATTTGGTCTTGACAGATTAAGTTCTTTTGTTGATTGTGATTTAGAAAAAATATGTCTTGATCTTGAAAATTTTCTTAAGCATGACATGCATTTTGATATTGATGGTTTGGATTTGTTTTTGGAATTAAAAGTTTTAAAAGAAGTTGCAAAAACAGAAATTAATACTCCAATTGAAATACTTAGTCTAATAAAAGAACTTGATTGTTTTCCCAATTGTTTTATTGCATATAGAATATTACTTACTATACCTGTTACAGTTGCATCAGCAGAAAGAATTTTTTCAAAACTAAAGATTATAAAAAATTATTTACGAACAACTATGTGTCAAGATAGATTAAACGGTTTAGCAATTTTATCTATTGAAAATGATTTATTGGCTAAACTTGAATACAAAAGTGTAATTAGTAAGTTTGCATTTAAAAAGGCAAGAAATAAATTTATGGTTTAATACTAATTTTTTTAATTAAAAGGCTTCATTTTCATGACCTTGCCTAAGGCCCCCAAAAAGTTTGAGCCGCCCTTGATTACATCATCTGCAAATAACATACACCAAGGCTCTTCATCTTGATTATGACTTGTCAACTCTCTATAACTAAAGCTAATAGATAAGGGCTAATAGTTGCCCCTTGTGTAACCTATCTTAACTGAAAACTCAGTTGTCTCATCACAAATAGTTTTTACTTGAGGCTCTTTATACATATCTTTAATTGCATCAACATATTTCATTGGTGCACCTTTTTTATATCGAGTCCACCAGATTAATTCTCTTAAAACCCTATCATATACCTTTTCCAAATCTATAAAAACTATGTGCTGATTGTTTTTGTTTTCTTGCAAATATTTTTTCTTTTCTCTAGACTTTTCTATTAACTGTCTAAATAAATTGGTAGTGGAACTTCTAGGCGTAAATCCAAATTGGTTTTTTGTCACTATTTATTAGTCTTAATTTATGTTCAATTGCCTTTTTCCCACAATTTGAAAGTGTGACTTTACATACTTCCACATATCCCTTTATTCTTATATATTGGTTAGCACTAAACCTCAAAGAATTTGGAAATTTTCCAATCCTTAATATTTCATTTAATAGTTTATTCAACTGAAATAAGCCCATATCTCCCATCCACCTTGATCCATGAAGGTGAGAGGAAACCCAAGAATAACTTGCATGGAGTCAGTCATAAAGATTTGAATACTAATAATCCAAGTGAAGGTATGCTTTTTGACAAATTTGGACTAAGGAACAAGATTTGTCTTGCCATTGAACTGGTTTGGATGAGTCATTTTGTTATCATTATTGGCAGTAGAGTTTCCCTTCCCCCGTGAAAGAACAAGGTTATTTGCTTGAATTTTATTATCATATCTCAAACTAATAGTATGTTAGTGGAAATTTCATTCGGAATTGGAGGATGGTGCAACAACTAACAACCTTATATTTTTAGAAATTCTTAAAGGTTTGCAGTGCACCTTTTTAGTCTTTCTTTCATACCATTAACATTGTGTGAGATTAATGAGACTCTTCTTCGGGGATATTTACATTTTGCAAGTTGCACGAATGATTTGGCTAGTAATTACCTATATGAAGCAAATTGTACGTCTAATCTGTTTTGGTTGCTTGTGCAGCTGGAGGTTCCAAAAGAGCTGATATCATTGTCAGAGCTGCAGGAATTAAAGTTGCAACGCAAGCCGTCTTTTGTTCCTATAAATCAAGAAGTAAATGCTTTGAAAGTATATGACAAAGAAACAGGCATTGTACAGCGCCGTCTTTCAAATGGAATACCTGTAAATTACAGGGTATAACTTTTCTCTTTTGCTTGATATTTATGAAATTTATCTTGTTCTATTTCGTTGATCCCCCTTGTTTACATTCTTCCCCACCAAAAAATTTAAGGAATGCGAAATGGCTATACATCACATGATCAAAGACAGATGAGTCATAAGTGGGTGAAGTCATTGATCATGTGGCAGCAAGGTCCATCATGCCAGGAGCACTCTTGCATATATGCCTTTATTTCTTTGCCTGATCATTCCTTTGCATTGTCAACTTTCTTACCTTATATTTTTTTGAAATGTGAATTACAAGAAAGATGCGATGGTCTTTGTTCATGGAAGGTCCTATAGTTGATATGCTTTATAAGCTTTAGTTTTCGGTCTAAGGATCTCGCCTTCTTTTCTGTCCTATAGTTGTCTTTTTTTTACATTCAACAGTTATTGCATATGGAGAGCACATCAAGAGTGTTTGTGGTTTTTGATTGTTTTCTCCAGAAAATGCCATGCATTCTACATGTTCTGTCACAGTGTTTCTATTGGTAACTATATGTTAATAAATAATACATCGTTGATAATGAGGAAAGTTCAGGGTATAACATTGGGCTTTTTTCATGTAATTCTATCCTCTGTGATAAGTGCAGATCACAAAAAATGAAGCTCGGGGAGGGGTCATGAGGTTGATAGTTGGAGGTGGGAGAGCAATTGAAAGTCCTGAATCAAGGGGAGCTGTCGTAGTTGGTGTTAGAACTCTCAGTGAGGGTGGCCGAGTTGGAAATTTCTCAAGGGAACAGGTATACTTTTGCAAATACAATTCAATTTGTTACAGAAATCCTTCTGTATTTTACAACATTCATGTGGCATATAATACTGAGAGGAATTATCGAGCATACACAACCCTCCATAATGAAAAGTTGTCCAAGTAGGCATTTTGAAAGAACTCTTGAGAATCCCATTTTCAAATGATATGTCCACTGCAGAGAGCATGCACTTCGCTTATCATCAAGTATGTCTGGCCTAGTCAGTAGACTCAGTAGTGCTGATATTCTGGGTTTGGTTTCTTCTGGAGTCCCTGTTGGTGTTTCGGAAGTTATATTATTTTTTTTCTTTTTAATTTACTATTCAGATAACTACCATATAAGGTTTTTCTGTACCAAATTTCTTGCAGCATTAGGAATTCTTCATGTATCATTTACATGTGAAGTTTAAAATTCTGTTGACCGGTGCTGATATTTCTCACACATGTTTGTTATGCTTCTCCAGGTAGAACTTTTCTGTGTAAATCACCTAATAAATTGCTCTCTGGAGTCTACAGAAGAATTTATTTGTATGGAGTTTCGTTTTACTTTAAGAGAAAACGGTATGCGTGCAGCTTTCCAACTACTTCATATGGTTCTGGAGGTAAGTACATCCTCATTGCTGTTCCCTGTTTCTGAGTTAGCAAGTTTAAAATGAGCAGAAATCATATTTGTTTCGAATTGTGTTGTAATTTATGGAATGGATATGCTTTCCAATGTTCTTGTTTATACATGTCCGGAAACATGCCTAGTTCTAAATCTAATACTACTGTACAAGGGATGGAATTTCAATGGCTTGCTTGTGAATCTTTCTACCTTAAGTCATTTTCTATTTGCCAGTAGTTTTAATGGACCTTGGTATGATAGTTGTTCTTGTTATCCAGAAAAAAATGAATCAGTGATTATTCAATCTAACTCTTAATGGCTGTTTCTGACATACAGCATAGTGTTTGGTTGGAGGATGCATTTGATAGAGCAAGACAGCTATACCTGTCATATTACCGGTCAATTCCAAAAAGCCTGGAGCGGTCCACTGCTCACAAGCTCATGTTAGCTATGTTGAATGGAGATGAGCGTTTTGTTGAGCCTACACCACAGTCATTACAGAAATTGACACTGCAATCAGTAAAAGATGCAGTAATGAATCAATTTGTAGGCAATAACATGGAGGTGTGTAGCAATTATACTGTCATGTCTTCTTCGGAATCAGAAAATTTCATGACCACTAGACTTTTAATCCTATTCCTTTTGCTTTTCATGATACATTAATCCTGTATTTGAATCATTCTTCAGGTTAGTGTTGTTGGGGATTTCACAGAGGATTATGTTGAGTCTTGTATTCTTGATTATCTGGGTACAGTAAGGGCAGCAAGAGACTTTGAGAGCGGGCATGGGTTCAACCCTTTTATGTTTCGGCCATCCCCATCTGATCTGCAGTTTCAACAAGTATTACACCAAAGCCAATTCTCATTCTGCATTGTTTGTTTCTAAGCGAAATAGCATCTTTGAAATAATATCAAACAAAATATTTCTCTCAGTTGTTTGTCTGCCTTATAGTACTTAAAAATGTTGAACCTAATACTTCATCTGATAAATTTTGACTTCTGATAATTCCTTTAGCTGTGGCTATGTGGTAAACCACTGAACTGCATGCAATACATGGCATAAATGGGTCAGGCTCTATATGATGTGTCTGTTCCTTTAAATGTATGCTAGATATACTTCTTTGGTGTAATGAGCAATGTCAATTTATCGCTTAAGGTTGATTTAAACTCATTTCGATCCTCATATATTCCCATTATCCCTGAAAATTTGTTGATATGACTCTCAATTATTTTGTTACTTGTATGAGTTCCTTATGGATGTCCTGATGATACCAATATTGTTGCTTGGAATTCTTTCTTTGATATTAACAAGATTAACTCTCTTGGTACCATCATCGTAGGCCTTTCTGCTCTCTCTCTCTCTCTCTCTCTCTCTCACGTTTATTATTATTATTATGATTAACAAATTTGGCATGTAATTTGTTGCTTTTAAATTCTCCGCAATTTATCCAAGTATGAAATAAGCGTCATCAATAGTCTTAGCAGGAGACTCTACCATGAATTCTCTTTGCTGTTTGTATGATTTCTCTGTTTTTATTTCTTGTTCCTCTGAGCTCATCCAGAGGGGTAAGATACTCTTCTAAAGGTGGCATTTTTTCATCAATTGATGGGATTTTGACTATAGATTGATGTGATTCTGACCATAAACTTTGATGATGTCAAATTGCTGTTATATATGTAAAATGACTAAGAAATATGTAGATCATCTTGTTTTGACCTCCCTTTTGGCTCATCCATTTGGAGGTATTTTTCCTTCAAGATTTAAGATTTCGCTGTGTATTGAAACCAAGCTGCAGCTTATCAGTGTAATCAAGGTGTGTAGGCGACATCTAGGTGATGAACCTCCCTAGGAGAAGCAACAAGTAGGTGATAGAACAGAAAATAATATGATTACGGAATATCAGAGTGTGCAGAACGTAAATAACAAATCAAATTCAGTGGAAGACTATATTTTACAAATCAGATTCAAACTGAGTCATATAATGAAATACAGAAATACTAGAATACAAATACAAACACAAATCCCAATATCACCTGTCATAAATCCTACCTATCAAAGTACCAGCTCAGCAAATCCTCCAGATCACAATCCTCTCACTTAGCTTCCATCCAAAGGTCAACAGGCTCAGGCAACTCTATATAGATATAACAAAATGAGATTCAAAGAATCCCAGTAAGCAATAACATAAATAACTGAAACATAAAACAAGCTATCTAACTGAACAAATCTATCAAATCAAATCATCATATTCTAAAGTCAGAATACAAATTAATTTACTCGATTGAAAATATAGCTAATCGGGCTACATATGCATAACTAATAGAGTCAGGTCAATACAAGCCTCATATAAGAACAAATACTCTAACCCGTAGGCTATTAGGTTTTTCAGAATCATCCCATGTGGCACTTTGCAACTTATAGCCTTCAAGAGGTGGTCCTCATGAGGAACAGAATCATCCCATGTGGCACTTTGTGGCTTATAATCCTCAGGAGGTGACCCCTACGAGGAACAGAAGCAAGCTTGAATCACGTGAAACCTTTTATCTTGTGTATCCAAATCAGATCAGAATAACAAAAATATCTGATATCTGATCAGAATATCTTGATAGAACAGATCATATCCAGAATTCGTAACAGATGATCATATATTTACATGTAATACACACGTATCAAAAATGCAAAACTTATCAGAATCAACTCATAAATCTGAAGCCAAACAAAACTTATTTGAATCTCAGAATGGATGTCAAATGCAGAACTCAAATCATACACTTTATGGCCTTTGACATGGCCTTCCTCATATCGTCGGTATATCGAACAATGCTCAACACAACCCTTTGGCAAAGCACAATATGTTGAGTAGTGTCTTTCTACACATCCTTTAAGCAATCCCAAATCTTAGACACAAAATCTGTAGAAACCGACTGAAAACTTCAACACATCTCTTGATATGCCGAGCATAATTGGACACCACAACCAGAAACATGCTTAAATCCATCGATAAAACCCTTTGGCATATCTGTAGAGCTTCGACAACACCCTCGACATGTTGAAGATTGAATCTCAACATATCGAAGAACTCGACATTACCACTGGCATTTGTCCAAATTATTGATACATATTTTGACACACTCAAAAACCCCTTCAGCAGGTTTCTACATGCCAAATGTCATGAATCTGCAAAATTTAGAAATGAAACTCTTCAAACCAAAACAGTTCTAGGCTCTAAATAGCTATGTGCATGCACATAAACCACCCTAGACCAATTTCATACACCATATGAAGTTTTTTTAAGACCAAAACTCCGTTTGGCATCAAAATACGAAACCTGGAAAAACCCAAGTGAACAAGCTATTTCAGAACTCTACATATAAACTTCAAAACAGATTCAAACTAACCCAAAGGTAATTAAAACATGGATTTGGAGACTCGGAACTGAAAGAACAAGCAGTACAACTGAAAAGTGAAAGCAAAAAAATATACAACTTCTGACAAAATTGCCAAAAGGCATGAAAATGACTGTTTTTTTTTTTTGATGAATAATGATAGTATGATTGTATAAATATAAAGATAACAAAATATAGCAAAATATACAGCGGATCAAACTATTTTACTATTTTACTAGTAAAATAGTTGTTATCACTTACCTGATAAACCAGAGCCTGATTCTTGAATTCCCACAAAATTCTTCGAGCTCTGAACAGAACCCTTCTCTTTGCTCTTGCTCTTTTCTTTCTCAGACTCTCTCCCGGTTTCATTCAGTTTGTAGAGATGAACTGAATGACCGACTCCAGAGTTTTAAGTTTGAAAACCCTTCCTGCTATGGTCCGACCTCACTGGACACCATCTATGGTCCTCTAACCTGCTATCCTCCAACAACAAAACACCCTACAAGTCTACAACCATACTCCACTAATTGAAATTTACTAAATAAATCCAAATAAAAGCCAAAACATTAGAATTCTCATAAATAAAGTTATGAAGCAAAATTAAATAAAAATTACTGTATAAAATGGTCATAAAGCATATCTTAGAAAATACAGCATATCACACTTGCTCATCAATATCTTTTTGTTGTGTGTTTGCCAATTGATATTGGTTCTGTTTAGGAAAGCTCACATGCCGTTTGCAACTTCTTTGCGTAGTGAACTTGAAAGGAACACAACTTACTGTTTTCCATATTTGTGATATCTAAAAGACTTCTGATTTCTCTTAAATGGAAGACCAGTGAACCAGTGAAAAAGAAGCATAAAAAATCTTACCAAATAAGAATTATGTTTCTCCATAAAAACTAAGTTGTGCCTTTTGTTCAGTATCCCTCAACATACCATGAAAGGAATCATCGTCCAAAGTGCTTCATCCTTTTTCCTTGGAATAACTATCCTCCGAATAATTACAGGGAAGCAATTCTGAGTTGTAGCCAAATTTCTCTCATTTAGTTAGATTTTGTTTTAGATGATGCTCATACTGTTGTCTTTTGTTGGTTAGAAATCAGTGCAATTTGGGCTCCATTTTCGTTTTTATGCTGATAAGTTACCAACAATCAAAGGCAACTAACCAGATTTTTCTAGTGTCAATTTTGTAAGGGACTATAGTCAATCCTCTCTCATTTAGGTTAAGATTTTGTCTTATATTATGCTGATGCGCATTCAGTTTGTTGGTTAGACATTCATGCAATCTAGTTGGGATTCTGTTTTCTTGTTTGTGCTCGTCATTTATCATAAAATAAAAAGCAACTAAAAGCTTTTCCAGTGTATTGTTAAAGGACTTTGGGAAGGTCTACATTATATTACATGTTTAATTATGCTTTTAGTAAGATGGCATGTTAGCAACATTGTTAAAAAAAAGACAGAATTCTTTGCATGATTATCTTATAGGTTTAGAACTTGTTGGAATTTTTAGCCTTTCCACTAATACCAAGTGAGTGCTTAGTATTTATATACTTATTGACAGGTATTCTTGAAGGATACAGATGAAAGAGCGTGTGCATATATTGCAGGTCCAGCACCAAACCGCTGGGGTTTTACAGTTGAAGGGAGAGATTTGTTCGGTTCTATTATTAATAGCTCATGTGCAGAGAGTATGTTACTTCCTCAATGCAGATAGTATATATTCTGCAGAATTGCTTTTAACATGGTTTATAAGCTATTATCATGAATGAACCTTCATTTTGGGCAAAATGTTTAGTCATTGTACAAACTTCATGAATAAGAAGGAAATTGTCTTTCCTCTTACCACTTCTTACAATCTGCCATCCCTTCATATATGAGACTCAAAAAAAGACTAACCTAGTGCATGTCCCACCAAACAAGGTCTGGGGATTGACAACGGACTAAATCTTGAGCATTTTTGCACAAAAGACTGAAATCTGTGTTTTTGTGTTGGCTGCTAGAGGTTTTTGTTATCAAACCAAGTATTGATCCCTATATATAAGGCTTGAACATTTAGATTATTTTGCTTACATTTTGTTCCTTTCAGGTCGTAGGTTGTAACTAGCTTACCCCCTAAAAAAATGTATATTCATGAATCTCAAGGCCTTGTATAAAGCAAATACAATTTTAAACTTGGGTTGATTATTTTGCAGAAGAAAAATCTTATCCTGATGAATTTCTTGTCACGGAAGGGAATGATAAGGATCTGCAAAGACAACTAAGGAGTCATCCATTATTCTTTGGTATCGCACTCGGGCTGCTGGCAGAGATCATAAATTCTAGGTAACTTGAATTTTGCATCTATATTTACCCTTCTGCAATGGGGTAACTACATGCATGAAAAACATAGAATCAATGCACCAACAAATTTATGATTCTAGATATGTGTTTATTATAATTTCTTTTAAAACCTACCAGTTAGAAATCTTCTTGAGCCTGCAAAAGTAAATGATTTGCAGTTAGTTTCTCATTTGCTGCCACATTTGTGCCACGGACAAATGTTGCAGTTTTTTGCGGATGATAAGCTACCAACCTCCTCTCCCTCTCTCACTCCCTACACCACCCCCCTCACTATGGCTGCAACTAGGTTCAGTTTCGTCTGGGTTGACATCAACCAAAACCAATCAAGGTTCTTGACCGTCAACCTAAAACAGAACCAAGATTAATTTAGAACTGACCACTGCTGAACTGAAATTAAATTAAAAGCCCTAAAACAAGACCAACTCACACAAATTATAAATGTGTTTCAGTTTGGTCGGTTTAGGTCAATTTAACACACATAAATGCGTTTTCCAATCTTTATGGTCTATAAGGCTTGTCTCTTTGTATTATAACTATGTTATATTAATTGCAAATAAATAAATACACACACACACACACTCATATAGATACATTGGTGGGTTCAGTATAGTGGAGACATCAACCCAAAACCAAAGAATTAGTTCTGGTTAGAGATTTTTAGAACTAAAACCAAAACCAAATGAGTTGAAATCCAACCCAAACTTATGCAAAGCGGGTTTGATTTGGTTGTATCTCAGTTTAACCAACCCAAGTTGCACCATACCCATCACCCACTCTCTCTTGTTCTTCTTCTCATAGTGTTTCTCTACGATGTCCATTGGTTGATGTAAGCTACGTGGCTAACCCTGCTAACAGATGGCTCACAGATTTTTGGAAGTCATCTTTCATTGTCTACTGATATCAGTATATTTATACGTAATCTCTCTGTTAAATTATTTTGTACAAAGTCGAGCAATTTGGTTATTGAGTGAAAAGTTTCCATGTTTTGCTGTGCAGGCTTTTTACAACAGTAAGGGATTCTCTAGGTTTAACATATGATGTATCCTTTGAGTTAAGTCTTTTTGATAGACTGAAGCTTGGATGGTATGTGATCTCAGTAACTTCAACTCCTGGCAAGGTACGTGGTTAATTTTCAGTTGCATGTATGTCTATATTTACACACAGACCCACACATATTCTCTCCTATCGTTTCAATCTTTTGTTCCATCTGTCATAGTTCAAGTCTAATTCCAGGTTTACAAAGCTGTTGATGCATGCAAGAATGTTCTTAGAGGTCTGCATAGCAGCAAGATTGCCCCAAGGGAGTTGGATAGGGTTAGTAATTTCTATTCTTCCCACCATTCCTATCTATACTTCTTCTGATCTCGTCTATAACACTTCTTGACCGTAGCTTCAGCTTTCATTTAGGGTGTCTAATGGGTGGCATCAATCTATCAAGGTTCAAAATTTTTTTTGAAACTAAACATTTTGGATACTGATACATGGATTAGGACCTTCTTATAGACTCAGATATGTATGTTTTTTTCTAGATGATTATAGTGTGGGTCAATGATTTTATATTAATTAATCATACTGGGAATGGTAGCCCTTGTAGATTTTTCTTTTAACTATGCTCATAATCAATGAAAAAGGAACACTGTTTGTTAACCTGTTAAAAGTGATTAGCTTCAATAATTTTTTAATGGCAGGCAAAACGTACCCTGCTGATGAGACATGAAGCTGAAACCAAATCAAATGCTTATTGGCTCGGATTGTTAACCCACTTGCAAGCTGCTTCTGTTCCAAGGAAGGTAATGCGTGAAATATATCTAATGTCAATATTTCTTTTACCCTATTTTTGGGATGAGAATTTAATAGATGGGGATGCTGAGACAAATGTCTGGGAAGATTATCGAAGATAAAGAGAGCGCATTCTAGTGTATCTAATTTTTTTGCCCAAATAGGAGATAAGACAAAGAAAGGTAGGTTTATATGCTTTGGGCATGTAGAGCAGTGGCTTATAGGTGTAATGGTATACTCGTTGAAGGATCTTAGATAGTGTGAGAAAAACAAAGGAACTTGCATGGAGTCAGTGAAAAGGGACCTGGATACTAATAGTTTGGCTAAAGATCATGTTATTGATAGATTGGGACACCAGAACCAAGTGGTTGGGGGAAGGTTTTTTGTTATTGTTGTTGTAGGTTCCTTTTCACTCGTAGGGCATGTAAGATAGTTTAAAATAAAGTGAAGGACTAGGTTGCCAGCTATGAGAAGGTTTGAGGGGGTATTTATTGAAGGGTCTATGAAGGTGAGATACATAAAAAAATAAAGGACTTGGATACCTATAATTTGATTGAAGATGATGTTTTCACAGATTGGGATGGAATCGTGGAAGAACAAGATTGAAGTTGTGGACCCAAATTAGTTCAGACAAGGCATTTGTTTTGTCATTCTTATATGATAGTATCACATTTGGTATCTTTTGTCACATAATTCTTTACTTGATTCGTAGATACGTGCAGAGAAATGCCTAAGTAGAGTTTCTCAAATAATAGATTTTCTTTTTCTTTGGGTTTGGTGAGGAGGGGGGAAGTTGATCTTGATTTCCTTGTGGACCATGATATTTTCCTACATAATGTTCCATAGTTGCTGTGCTGGTCTTTTATAATTTTTCAAATATTATGGGTAACATGTGCTCAAATTTTCTATATATTTTTTTTGGTTCAGGATATATCATGCATAAAAAATCTGACTTCTCTGTATGAAGCTACCACTATTGAGGACATATATCTTGCATATGAACACTTGAAGGTGGATGATAATTCTCTATTTTCATGCATTGGCATTGCTGGTGCTCAAGCTGGAGAAATGTCTGGTAAGACCTCTTGAATTCTACAAATTTTGCTATGTTAATCTTCCAGATTGGGGAATCCTACCACCAGAACAAGCATATCTTAAATTTAGTTGCCTGATAGACACGCGCGCACGCGCGCATGCACTCACGCATGCACAGTGCATGTGTGTGTGTGTCTGCTCTCATTTGTTGGTGGGGGAGAGGCAGGGGGGTTTTTTATTGTGTGATGACAATAAACAAGTTGAAAAGCCAAGCCCAAATTCATACATATAAACTTATTTTGATTAGCCAGACTCTGATGGATAGCCTTGGAGCAACATTGAGGTTGCTCCATTGCGGCCAGGTCGCAGTTTCGAGTCACAGGAAACAGCCTCTCCTCTTGCGGGGGTAAGGCTGCGTTCATCAGAACCTTCCCAGACCCACTGCAATGGCAGGAACTTCACGCACTGAATTAGCCCTTTAGCCAGACTCTAATGGCCCTTGCTTCTGTTTTTAATGAACCACATGGTGTGTGACCTGCCTGCAAAAAACAACCTAAGGAGCACCACTATAAGGTTATGGGTAGTAGGAGGGAAAACCCCCTCCATTTGATTCTTGCTATATTGCATATTAATGAGGAAGTAGGGTCTAGAAAATTAGATATAACTATCTAACTATGAAAACTGTATGGTTCAATGAACCAAGGGCTCAAAGAGGCTCAATCTGCAATCTACCCATTTATTAGCAGTGCAACAATGGATCTATATACATATATATATGCGTGTGTGTTAAAACGACACCCTCAAAAGGTCTTTTGAATCAATGCCATCTAGAATCACGTAAGTTGGCAGTGTGAATTTGATATCAAGATATTCATAATAAACAGCCACCAAGCTGTAGAATCTCGTAATCACTTAATTTATAAAATTGTTTAAGGCATACCTAGTAATTCTTTTTGAGATTTTTAACAAACTAAATTTCTGATTGTATGACCATGTGAGGGCAAAGAAATTTTCTGATTCCATCATTTGTCTCGTTTCCTGTGCTCAGAATTTGTAGAAGAGGAAGAATCGGGCTCAAGCCTTCAGGGTGTAACACAGGTGGGGCGTGGTTTATCAACTATGACACGTCCTACGACATGAATGACCTGCCACATTGATGCAGTCCGGTGTATTACAGAAATATTGGACCATAAGGAGGTATGCTTCTAGCTATCATTTTTAAGTACATTTGATACCAAGACTAAATATAAATCCCTAGTTTACCACCATTTTTCGTTGATATTCACATTTACTGAGACATCACTACTACCAAATTTCATGACTCTAATTAGGAGTATATTTAAAATTGAAAAATATGGATGTAAACAATTTTGAATTTTAAAGAAGCTACAATCACAGTGTGAAACATGTTATTTATTGAATTCTAAGAAACATGTTTGTTTATTTATTTTGAAGAGTTGGGAAACATGAACGGATTTACTATTTAAATACAATCCTGAACAAATGCAGGTATTTTTTCGAAGAAAGTTGAGAGGAAAATTTGCCACGGAGGCATAAAAGTGGGGACAAACTGGTCATCTATTTGTCTGTGCCAAAATTTCTGTCTGTGCCACAGAGGAAAATTCGTCAGGTTATACATATTTCAAAATCAAATTAAGCTTGCCATGTGTATTATCCATATCTTGTGAGTTTTTCAGCAAAGGAATGTGTATATATTTATATTGGTAAATGACATCAAGGATCGAAATAGATTTTTTTTTGGAAAAAAAAATATTGAAATAGATTCATCGAAGTTAGCTGAAAACACAATCTTGTAATGGCTAGGGCCTTCTTTGTTTATGGGTGCTTGTGTCATTCCTCTTTTTTTTGGGTCCTTTTTCGGTTGTTTGCTGCTTTTGTATTCTGACTGGGTGGAAAATATTTTTTTATTTTTAATATCATATGACAGAAAGCTGGGCAGCTCGAAACGGGATTCGTTTAGAAGATGATTCACGAGACGAAATTTGGTTTCGTGGCTTTCCCACCTCGATCATGAGATCACATTTCCATTCATAGAATATTGACCCTTGAAGATCCGAAATCCTTCGTATCTATCTATTCTAAGCGAAGCGGGGGTGGCTGCTGACGTGCCCGCTTCGCGTGGTTCGGGGGTATCCGAGCCTATTTTTTCTTGAAAAAAAAAAAAGAAAACAAAAAAAGTGACAGGCTCGGGTATCCAAGCCTAAAAAAACAAAACAAAAAATTTGACAGGTTCGGGCAGGTTCGGATTACGAACCTGCCGTAACTTTTGACTTTCTTTTTCGGTTTTTAAAAGTAATTTAGATTTAGTCATATCATTTTAATAATAATTACAAATCAGGAATAAACAAAAACAACTTTTGGTTTTCAGTTTTAAAGCATTTAATAATTAAAAAAAAGTGCCGCACCTCTTCGTTTTTCGGTTTTTGAATCCGTCTCTGTACACCTCCTGCTGTCTCGGTCTCCGTCCTCCTTCCATCCCTCTCACTTTCTCGATCACTCCCATTGTTCTCGATCTCCCTCCCTTTGTTTCCTTTGGTGTCTTTTTTTTATTCCATCTTCAAGAACACCGGATTTTTTATGCAGTATCATCAAGCAAGCTTTCAACACGTGGAGGGGGGATACGGGAGCGAGGGTTCCTTCTCCCATGAGTTTCCACCTGCAGCCTCTGGGCTCTTCCCGACTGTTCCAGAGGCTCTCTCTCGAAAGAAGGTCCTAGAATTGCCATATCCCCTTCCTCTCTATCTCCTATATTCTTTTCTAATCTTCTCTCTCCTATTGAAAGCCCTTGCTGTATTTCCTTGGCAGCGATGAAGTCATTGGCGGTGGCTGCCAAAAAAAAAATAATAATAAACTTTTTTTCTTCATTAGGTACACAAAGCATGAGTGAATTTCTCTTCTATATAATCTGAAACAGCTATTTTTGAAGAATTTAGAACCACCCCGGTGACGTTTCGTTTGCCAAATCTAACAAACTCTTTGCATTAGAAATCTCATTGCCTTGATTAGGAGCAGTACCCTCTAACATGGCTTCAACTTATTGGAAGCCTAAAATGGTAATTATGGAAAAGTGCCAAGATTTGGGATCTGAATATTGAATTTATTGTATTGACCCCAACTATTTGGGATGTGGCATTTTTTCTAACGTTAAGACTTCGTTATTGTTTTCAATTTTGAGTTTGCTGTTTCCTAACGAGCTATTCAACTATTTATTAATATGTTATTATTATTATTATTATTTTGGGCAATGTAGGCAGTTCAATTTTTTCACCAAAAGTTTTTTTTAATAGAAGTAGTACTTTAATTAGCTAGACATCTTTCATTGCATGGATAGACTTTGATTTGCATTGTGAAACAGATCAAACTGCTGCCACTCCTATGACTTGACGTATTGCTTCCTAGCAAATACCACAAAATTCAATGTTTACAATGTATGAAATTATCAGATCTTTTAATAAACAACATTTTTAATGCTTAGTAGTAGTTACATATCTTTTGGTTTTACTTTATTCTTATTCTATTTCATTTTCGTTTCAAGACCTCACAACTGTTTCATGGAGCTTGCAATGTCTTTATAAGAAGGGAATTCTTAGATCCACTCACACTTTTGAAGTTTCCTGTACATAGTACATACTACTAATGCATGTATTTATATATCCATTTTCACGTTCATGTAACTATATGAGGTTTGTCACACCAGGTGTATTTTAAAGTTCTTATGACATAGTGTTTGCCGTTTAGATAATTAATTCTAATTCTGTTATATGTTGTTAATATATTAATTTTCAAAACTTCCACCAAAAAAAATATTAACTTTCAAAACAATATATAAAATAATTTATTTTTTAATAATTTTTTTAACCTATTTGCCCGTGCAACGCACGGGCCAGCCTCGGGCAGGTTCGGACTTCGAACCTGCCGCAACTTTTGACCCTTTTTCTTCGGTTTTTAAAAATAATCTAGATTTAGTCATTTACTTTTTATAATAATTCCAAATAAGGTATAAAGAAAAACAATTCTTTACTCTTCAGGTTTCATTTTTAAAGTAATTTAGATTTAATCATTTAATAATAATTAAAAAAAACCGGCCGCAACTTTTGACTTTTTGTTATTCGGTTTTTAAAGTAATTTAGATTTAGTTATTTAATTTTCATAATAATTCCAAATCAGGTATAATTAAAACAATTATTTAATCCTTCCGGTTTTCAAATTTAAAGTAATTTAGATTTAATCATTTGATAAAAAAAAAAAGAAAAATGAAAAAGCTATTCTGGAGTTTGAGAACCCTCCTGAATCGTCCCTCTCCGCCTTCTCTTTTTATCAGATAGTCTCTCTACTGTCGAGGGGGTTTGAGAACCCTCCTAAATCATTCCTCTCTGCTTTCTCTTTCTAGCAGTCCCTCAGTCCTGTTCACCCTCCCCTTCCCTCCCTTTCTCTTCTCTCTCCCATTGAAAACCCTAAAATCAAATCGATCCCTCCCCTTCTCCCTTTCTTTCCTCCCACTCTCATCTTTTCTCTCTCATCAACCCCTCCAATTTTGGTTGCTCAACCTGATTCTTTGAAAACCCAAATCGCTATCCCTCGCAAAACCTCAGAGGATCAGCACGTGAACGTGAACGGCTGTGGCCATACATTATAAAATCTCATTCTTTATTTGTCTGTAGATTCTTGCTTTTAAATTTTTTTAATTTGCAACTGATTATGGTTTTTTCAAACCTACTGCCCGTGCAACGCACGAACCACATTACTATAAAAAACAAAGTTACAAATTAGAATAGATGAAATTTCAATTGATGCCTTTTTTATATATCTTTTCATTAAGAGCCTTTTTGACAATTCCTCAGGAAACTCTGATGGTTATTCCCTTTATTGGTGTTTTCTAGAAGACTTTCTACTTCTTGCTTTTGTATTCTTCGTTCTTTTCCCTCATTTATTTTATCCATTTAATCTTCTTTTTAAATATGAATATTTAAAACTGTTTGATGATATTTGGATTATGCATTTTGTTTTTGAATAGAAAACATTTTGTAATCTCGATGGTTTATCTTTTGTATGTACATCCATTTTAAGTTCTCTTTTTTTGTTTTGTTTTGATTTTTTTTTTTAATAAACCCTTTGCAGGTATTGTTCAGTATAACCATACATTATAAAATTTCATTCTTTATTTGTCTACAAATTCTTGCTTTAAAAATTTTTAATTTGCAACTGATTCTGTTATATGTTGTTAATATATTAACTTTCAAGACTTCCACAAAAAAAAAATATTAACTTCAAGACAATATATAAAATAATTTATTTTTTAATAATTTTTTTGATCCTATTTGCCCGTGCAATGCACGGGCCAGAATGCTAGTCAGCATAGTAACGGACTTCGTTCCTGATAGCCGGTTAGGTCAAGACAAAATAGCTAATTTAACGTTTTGACCTAATAGCTAATTTAACGTTTTACCCCTGCAAAAATTATTTATATAATATGGAGGACTGCTGAACACAAAAAAGGTATCAAAATCACCTTTACTAGGGTGTGTACTTGAGGTACGAAATTGTGCAACTAGGATTTTAAAAAGCTAGAATAATCTATAAAAATGTTACATGGATCGATGAAAGAAGTCATATGGCTATCGGGGAGATTATTAGAGAGTTTGGTGGTAAACCTCTACTATCTTATATAGAGTCTAGTAGTGGTAGAAAGTATGGGAATGTATACTTCTTGATCAGACTGGATGGAAGTCAATCTGAATTGAAGGAGATTCTTATTATCAAGGGCATCAACAATGAGTGGAGTATTCCGTGGAAGGTTAAAATGTTGATACAGAAATTATATATAACTTTTTGAAAATTTTTGGCAGTGTTCACACCTCATGGATTTAGTGAAGGGAATAAGATTGCTAATGCATTAGCTAAAAGAGCTTAAAGTGATGTTAGATTTTTTAGGGTCTTTCAATGCCTAGGGAGGTACCCCAATTGGTTGAGGAGCATAGAATGTGTTGGCATGTAAAACACTTATAATCTTCAATATATGTTTCTTTCTCTTAACTAGGAAAAAGAAAACAAGAATGAAGAACTGACATTTCACATAATCCAATCTAAATAGAGAAAAGGTTGGATGAGGCAATAGGACCCACTTCCGCAGCTGCCAACGGCAGGGTAAAATGTATTTAATTTTCATATTAGTTGAAAGAAAAACCCAATAAATCAATGAAATGTAATTCAAAATGAAAAGGGATTCAAGAATGCTACAAGAACTCTTAAATACCGACAACAGAATCCGATTTAAAAAGACAAATAGCATTTGGACTCCACTATGTCCGGCCGTTACCAAGAACATCAAAATTTTGCCCTTTTCGCCCCTCCTCTATTCCCATGCAGAAAGTGGAATTAACAAGCTTAGAATTGAAAAGTGTTAAAAGAAAGGACTCGATGATTTTCGAGGTACATGACCATCAAGAGCACTTGCGTTCTCCGCTGGTTGTACTGATAAAAAGGAGGTTTACAGATAAAAAGGACGGTAAGGATGACGGACTTGTGTAATTTCTCAAGCCCAATGCAGATCTCAAATCAAGAAGAACCCGGAGAGAGACCAACTGCTGCACGATAAGTGCCATGAGCAGCGAAAGCCAAACCACAAGCGAAAATGCAGATATCTAAGGCTCTTTGCCAGAAACGCAGAGAAGAGCCCATTAAGATGAGGTGAAACATGGCTGGCAACACGAACGAGAGCAATGCACAAACAGTGCTACCTACAAATGACACGAACACACCAAAACCAGGAACGAATGAAGCCATGACAGCTGACAGAACAACCAAAAGCGCACGGCAAAGGTACATCCAAAACCTTTCTTGCATATCATTCTTGCACAGTTTTTGGAACCACCTACTTTCTGTCAGCTTCCCTTCCAGTATCTCGTGAATCGGGTGCATCATGATCGGAAATGTGAATGCTAAGCCCACGCACAATCCCATCTGTCATCACCATACAATAGTAACTGATTAGTAAACACATATTAAAAGGTTATGAATTGATTAAAAAGGACTGCGCCCGACCAAAACTCTGCCCTTAGAGATCTTTCAAACTCGCCATATGGTTAGAAGTGGGACACAACCGTTGGCCAACCGAATCCCCAGTTCCTACAAAACCTGATGTTCCCTGCTGTTTCCCTTAAAATGGCACTGCACACCCACCCAGAACTATTGTGGAACCTAAGCAAGTGTTTTCAATCGAGAGTCCAAGACGACGCTTCTAGTATACAGCCTACTTGTAGATATGGCTTCATAATCATCTCTGATAGAGAAAGCTTCCTTATTTTCCCTTCTCCTACACTAAAACATGCTTTTCACATGATCTTCTCTGACTTCTGAAGCCTAACTTCTAGTATCACAAGAAAGGATAATATGCCAAGTGAAAGTCTACAAAGGAAATATCTCAATTAGCCACTTAAACAGTTGCCTTATTCATGTAGGCCTTCCAACCATCGCCTGCAGAAATTTTTTTTAGCCCACAGACAGTAAATTTCAGGTATATTATTAAAAATGTCACTAAAAAAGAATTACATTCTTCACCACACAGCATCCTTACCTGGCTAAGCTTTAGGTTCATCAATGAGCCAACCCTGCTCAGCTCAAGCACAAACTTAACACACACGAGCTGAAACCTGGACTTGGTAACTAGGCTCATAAGCTTCATCCAAGCTTAAAAAGGCTGATTTCCTCAACCTTGAGTTGAGTATGATCAGGCTTGCCTCAGTTACAAAGGAATCAATATTTACGACAGGTTTAAACACCAACATATCCCTTCAGCCTTTCCTTTCTTTTTTTTTTTTTTTGAAACAAAAGTTACATCAATTGGTTTAGAGAACCCACCAAAGCAGAATGAATGGCTTAGTGTTCAAACCTTAAAAGCAATTCAAATGCAATGCAATGCAAACATAGATGTACAATTAACAACTATGCTGCCAGGTTAACCCCATAATAAGACCATTACAAAGAAAGATCAACCAGAAAACTCAGAAAAATAAAATCATTGTACCAAGAATATAAGAAGCACTCTAAATTAGGCAAGAACACTTGCACCAAGGAGACATTAGGACATTATCATTTTCAGTAAGAATAGAGTTAGAGAAATAAATAGAGCTTTAACCAAGATGAAAATATAAAATGCAATAAAACCATCTCACGTGATGTGTGTAAACAAGGAAGTCTGCATAATTTCACAAACCAAGTAATTTTCAAAAATTTGAGGATTGGTGTTTTGCTTAATCTACTGGCAGGCCAAACCAAGTCCAATGTCCAAATTGTTCACAGAATAGTTCTTGCTTAAGAGTAGATAGCATGGACTGCAGCTGTGGGTTATGAGATGGGTTGTAAGGGGAGATGGACACATAGTTATTGATTCTTTTTTTATTTATTTATTATTACTGTCTTTATTTAATTCCTATTTATTGTATTGCTTTGTGTTTGTTGCATTTATATTTTCCCTTCCTTTGAGGCTTTCTGCTATACCATTTCAGAAAAGTTCTTATATAATGAACCTTCCATTATTCATCAAATATATATATATATATATATATAGAGAGAGAGAGAGAGGCTGAAACACATGTTCAGACTTAACAGTAGTCTAAATCATCATCATCACCAGCATAAGCCAGTTCCCACTAAAGTGGGGTCTCGGTGACACAAATTTGTCTCCTCATTCCACTCTATCAAAAATCATATCTTCATTTAATTGATATTTATGTAAGTCTTTTTTTATTAAATCCATCCATATCTTTTTAGGTCTTCCTCTTGATCTCTTAGGCCGTTTAATATGAATCCACTTAAACCTTCTTATAGGCATCTCTAGGTGTAAAACCCCGAATTTTTGATTTATGAAATTGGAAAATTCATTAGTAATATTAATTATTATCTTTGGGTGGATATTTCAGGGAAGCGAAGAACAAGGGCATTTTGGGAAATTCAGAAATTAATTGAAGAGAGTTAATATTTAAGGTAAGCAGCTGTTATACTAGAGTTCAAAATTTAATAAATAGTATAAATTGAACTAAATAAATATACTTGAGGTGTTAGTGTAAATAGCACAGTAGGGGGTGGCAACCATCTGATCGATAAAAATTGAATATGGTTGATTGTGTAGGAAGTTTGGTGGGCGAGCGTTGCGGCGGATCATGAGGATCAGGTGGTTAGCGGCAACGAGCATGTATAAATAGCTCACTGTTACTCGAACAGTGTTTCGGTCATTTCGTCCCCGGAGAAATTACCTGTACAGAGTGTTGATCCAGTGAGTTTGAAAGAGGAGTAATTTGATCTTTAGAGGAGAGATTTCAAATTAAATCAGACCCGAAGAAAAATTGATTGGAGAAGATCTCTGTTCGTTGAGAAGTAGCGCCTGAACTAGGTGATTGGAGATTTCGTCCAGTCCATCGTCCAGGTCAGGTGAGGGTAATTGAGTAGCGAATTTAGATTTAATTGCGGATAATCTTTGTCAAGGAATAAACCGAGGAGTTAGATCAACCGTTAAGAGAAGTTTTATGTGAATTTCAGATAGTCAGAGGAGTTCTGACGTAGAGGATCTGATCAGCATTTCTTATACTAGATTTCTAGCGAAATCAAGTAAGTAGTACCATCGTTTTTCTCTTTGCAACTAAATATGGTTTAAACGATGCATGAATTATGGATTATCAAAATGTATCTCTAGTATGTTTATAATTATGCGATTATACAGTTCATTGATGAGATTAGTGTTAGATTAAATCCAAAGGAAGGTAATAGGTGTCGTAAGTCTTTGTTAATCCTATTGGAAGTGTTTTGGAAGAAGGAATTAGGTTCAGTCGTTAAGAATTTGTAGATGCAGAGAGTTCGATTAAAAATTGTTTAGAATTGGCTGGACGCCCAGGGATCGCCCAGGCGCCCAGTGGTAGGCGATTAGAGGATTTAAAATTTAGTTTAAACAAATAAATTGTTGGTTAATTTCTGGATTATTTTAGGGAAATAACAGCGGATGATCTATGGAAATTGGATAAGTATTAGGTGGATTAACTCTGGAAATTAGGGGAGTTTTATTAAAATGAAGAATGATAGATTGTTTGGTAATGGCATATTCCTAAGTAATTTGAATTAGAGAATTATAAAATAATGGATTCAGGTAATTGTTGGGCATTGGTAAAATTTTTCTGAGATTTAATCGGAGATGTTCTAGGAAAATTTTGCAGGAAGTCAAGTTAATTAAGAAGTGGGAATTAGGGTTCTTATTTAAGTAAATTGTAAGTTTTAGAAGAGGGGATTAGTGGCTTACTTTGGGAAAGAATAAATTAAGGATAATGCTTATAGGAAATTAAGTGTTTGGATTAAAAATGTGTTAATAAGTATTGAATTTTATTGATATGGTCAAACTCAGATTTCTGGCATTCGATTTTCATTGGATTAGTGGGGAATGACACGATTATGTAAATTTGCGTCGAATTGGGTTTTATGCGAATTTTATGAAAAGAATTTTAAACTAAATATGAAGGATTTGATTTGTTTTCCTCCATGTACTTGGAGAGATGGATTGAGATGCCCATGTATTTGGGTAGATGTTATGCCTCCGTGTACTCAGGGATGCTCCATGTACTTGGGATGTTGATGCCTCTGTGTACTCAAAGATGCCCCGTGTACTCGGAATGATATGATTGAGATTGAAATGAGTTATGCTTGCTGGACATCGTGCTTGGTTTTGTGTTTTAGAGTCTAGTGGGCATAGCTTGATATGGATCAATTTAGGAGCTAGATAGTGGGAAGGATTGTTCTTTGCTAGTGGTAATTCCTTGTTCACGCACGCATTTCCATCATGTACTCGATGAGGCCTCTGTACTGGTAGGCTGTGGCTTTTCCTCATTTTATCGTGTACTCTGACTATGACTGGTTAGTGCCAACCCTTCACTGTACTGGTTGGGTTCTCCCGCAAAAAGACAATGATCGTGTACTCGGCTTTACACATAAGCCGAGAGGTGGCACAGTGGACATTGATATTACCCTAGTTAAAAGCAATCTTATTTCATGAGTCCTTTTGTGACTTATTAAATTCTGATCGATAATATTGATTTGGCTAGTAAATGAAGTCTGTCTATTTTGTTTGGATTAAGGCTAGTCTCCTTTATGCGTTTCCTCGATGGAGAGGCCTTCCATAAGCGAGTGGCTGCAGCAACTTCATTTTCACCATGAGGGTGAGGTCATATGTATTTCCACCATGAGGGTGATGATATGGATATTTGAGATGTTGCAGTTGTTCTTAGACTGGATTGTCTGGAGCTAGGTCTTAACCTCTCAAAATACTCAAATTTCATTATTATTATTGTTTCGATTTACATATCTATTATTGTTTGATTTACATGATGGATTCGGATTATTCGTGTTATCGTCACTGATATATGTTTTATAACTGCTTCATGTTTTAGAACTGAATAAAATGTATTTGAGCATGCATATGCTACTTACTGAGATATTCGTATCTCATTCCGTTTTGTTTTGTTTTGTTTTCAGATCTTGGAGAGGACGATACTCTATGGGTAAATGCTTGGATTATGTGAGTTAGACTTGAGATTTGGTATTTTTATATTTGAGGTTGGGATTATAGTTGACTCTTATTATGTAGTTTATTGTTTTATTCATGTTTTCCTTCACTCTGATATATCGATCTTGTGTGAAATATTAACCCTTCGGAAATGAGTTACAGTTTTCACTACGCAACTCGGATCCGGGGCATTACATTAGGTTTCCACTTTACATGCCTAACCCACCTTAGCTTATTCTCCTCAATTTTATCCTTAATGCATATTATGCTTAACTACTTTCGAATATATTCATTTCTTACTTTGTCTTTTCTATTTTTGCCGCGCATCCATCTTAGTATCTCATCTCGGTAACACTCGTCTTCTAAACATGTTTCTTTGCCACCCAACATTATATACAATACAACATATCCGGTCTAGTTACTGCACTATAAAACTTACCATTTAATTTAGGTGGAACACGCTTATCACACAATACCCTAGAAGCAACCCTCCACTTAAGACAACCATCTCGAATCCTATGTGCTACATTTTCATTAATTTCTCCATCTTTCTGTGCTATTGATCCTAGATCTCTGAATTTTTTGCTTTGAAGAGATATCCTGATTGTCAAATCTATAGTTCCATTAATTATATTGTAATCTGTATTAAAATGGTGTATGATATACTTAGTCCTTGCATGACTTATTTTAGAAGACAATTCCCAGACACCCCATATAGAAGGCCTTTATATACAGATTGTCTAGATAGACCATACTCAATCCACCACATGGTGGAAAAACCCACAGCATGATGGGACATTGATTGGTTTTAAGAGTTTTTGCTAAAAGTTGTTTGACTACTTATCATTATGTCCATGACCACCCAAATAGGACCTCTTCTTCAAGTGTGTAAGAGTGTTTCAATGAAGCTAAATTTGTAATATAATATAATATTATATATATAGTAAAGAATAAAATGAATTCTTTAGATCACCGGGGATTTGCAGAACTACCACCACAGATGGTTGTATGGGAATTACTATTTTTGAATACCATATATATGTTGTAGCCTTGTTTGGTTGGGATTATGGACATGGGTTCTAGCAACATCCAATTTTATAATCTCATCTCAAAGCTATCTTTTACATGATTAGAATGCTAATTAAAAAATCTAATTTCATAATCCAGCCCATAATTAGAATCCATTTCAAAGTGGATTCTACAATTAATTTTCTAATTCTCAGCAAATCAAATCAATCAAATTTTTTTTATTCTCTAGAAAAAGAGAAAAGATAGATTACCTCTATTTCTATCTCCTTCCCCAGGCACAAAATACAAATTCTTTTTTTCCCTATTTTCTGACAAATATCTATCTTCCCCACAACCCCAACCCTCAACAAAAAAGGGGAAAAAAATCTCCCTACCGTAAAAGATATTTTGGGTTAGGGGCAGGTTAGGTTTTAGCTCAACCTGCTTCAAACTAAAATCCAATATAGATGTCTTGAGTTCGAGGCAGGTTTAGCTAAACACTAACCAGCCCCTAATAGATTTCCCCAATAAGCAAAGACTCATGTTGTGATAGTTTTAGACTGTCTCATGTTTTGATAGTTTTAGACTGTCAACATTCTAAGCTCAAGTTTGGAGACCAACCTCATGTTTTTAATTAAACTAGCAATTGTTCCATGCCTTATATGTTATCTCATTTTTTATTTTTAGCGTTTGATTTTAATAATTAAATCCGAGGATAAATTACTTTAATTTTTAAAATATATTTTATTTTTGAATATTTTTTAAAAGTCATAAGAGTTTTATATTATTGTATTTACATGAATTCTTATTGTATTTATATTTATAGTTTAAGAATTTTATGTTTTTAGGTTTTTAATTTGTTAAATTAATGTCCACAACTATTTTTATTAAGATTCGTCTTTAAAATGTTAAAAGAGTTTGGTATGTTATAAAAAATTTAAATTATGTGCAAATATTAGACACTATTTTCCTTTCTTTAATGAATAAGAAACCCTTTTTTATTTAGTCAAAAAAAACTTTTTTAATGATTAACTTCATTAAATTAAGACTCTAAGGAATCTTCTTTTTGTATTTTCTTGAGGATTTATTATTTTAGCAGTATACAGTATAAATATGTTTCTTTTTTTTTTTAAGACAAGAAAATCATCTGTAAAAATAAAAGTACAGATTTGTTTCATTGAATAATGATACCCTTTTTTTAGAATTTATTATCATTAGAGGAAAAGGATATTATTATGTTTCCTTTATTTTAAAATTAAAAAATTTTTGTGAAAAGAAAAATATTTTCCCTTTTCTTGAGGATTCATTCTAATTGGGAATCCAATTATGAAAGGAAATTTTGAAGATAAAATTTCTAAACCATGATATCTTAGGCATGTGAAAATAGTATTGATATAGATATAGATGACAAACTGATCTTTTTGCTTATATATAATGAAAAGCAAATGTTCTTTTTCTATTATTTTACTCATCACACACCTAAAATCATATCTTGGTTTGTCCGTTGGTACATAAGTCCAGATATGTTGAGAGGATGGTGGAGCCCACAGGCATATTGCATAATGCTATTCCTCCCGTGCGAGAAAAGACAATTTCCAACCATGCTTACTCTGTGGACAGCCATGCTCATGCCAAAGTAAAAAACAAGCGGAAACAGGCAAACAAAAGCGAAGCGTGCATACTGTGTGCTACGATCTTATCTTAGTTAGTAAATAACAATGAAGTTTGAACAGAAAGAAGAAAGAATTTACCTTGACCGCGGTCGCAGACCAGTTATTGGGGAGATTAAGGGTAACAATGTCTCTGGTTTGATCTCCATACGCCAAGTAGCCAAAGAAGCCAAACAGCAGGTACACAAGAGTAATGCCCGTAAATGCCAGCGCGAGAACCCAGCGAAATCTTCTTCTCTCTCTCATGGAAGCCTCCAACGCCAATGTCATCCCAAAACCCTCGAAACAGAACACCGCCACTCCCGCTGCGAATGGCAGGTGTGCAAAGGTGGTAATGGCTTTGGTTTTAGCAGAGAAACCATCAAACAGTTGGAGGTCTTCTTTTAGCACGATCCCCATAGCCAAGAGGTTGCATACGTCGGCGAAGATGCTGAAAGGCGCCAGAGCTGAGAGGGAACGGATCCAGGAGAGTGCGATTTCGATTGGGACCAGCATAAAAATGAAGCGAGAAGAGGATAGGGCGTGGGTTCTGAAGATAGATGAAAGATTTTTGCCTATGAAAACCAAATAAGCCACGCTCCCTCCGCACTGTGAGACAAAAACCAGAAACTCCGTTGCATATCTACCTGATGTTCCCAAGGCTTTGTGACCCAAGTCGCCGTACGTTTGTATATCTGCAGATTCCTCTGACGCTAATCGGTCTCTGCATTGAACCTGCAGTATTACATAAGAAAATTGCCTTCCATAAAACGCCATCAAATAACTAAGATCAATCATAAGAGAAAAAAGAGGACCAACCTCCCAAGAAATTGTTATATCTTTCCTTCGTTCATTATTACAGGAAATAATCCCTAATTATGTTTTGCGGGGTTTAGTATTTAATTAACAAAGGGAGGGAGGGAAAGAATCCTACAAGAAGGAGCATGCAGTAGTAAGTGGAGAGGCCGGCGATTGCGACTCCAAGCGATCCTGCAAGCCAGCCGCCAATTCTGAAAGCGTAAGGGAGGCCTAAGACGCCGGTTCCAACTATAGAAACGATGATGTTGCCCAGAGTTTGAATTGATGAAGCCGTCCCTGTGGGAGAAGATTGCAGCAGGGGAACTGCTGCAGTTTTGTCTTCTGTTGCCATCCTTAATTTCTGGACTTCTCGATCTTTCATTTTTTTTTTTTTGGTTGCTCTCCTGAGGGTCGAAGAAGCAACAACTGGACTGCAATTTCCTCCTGCCGGTTCGTTGGTAACCTTCTTCCCCTCTCACTTCTCAAGCAAGCTAACCCTTTCCAGTGGCGGTGGCTGGGAGGATTATAGCTGCGAGTGAATCGTTGATTCGTTAACTTCACCAGGCCAGTTTACCAAAAAATAAAACTTCACCAGGGCCCCAACAATTATACGGTGGCCTCCAAGCCGTCGGATTAAACATTTGACAGTTGTAATGGGAATAACTGGGCCGAAAACATCACACACGATCGCCCCTCAATCCGATAAACATCTTGGCCTTTTGACCCGTTTCCGTTGGTACCAGAACGTTCGCTGACGAACCTTGCACCCCCTCCGGCATGCCACGTCGCCGCACTCCTTTTTCTACTTTGCGTTAGCGGTTACGGTGTGAACACGTGTATGGATGGCTCGGACCACCTCCATACCGCTGGTGTAGAAACCTAGGGCTTATCAACAAAAACAAAAGCTGTTTGGGCGTTTGGCAACTCACGGTTCCATGTATTATAAGTTTGTCATTGTTTAAATAAAAATATTTTTAATAAACAACAAGTTTATCCTTAAAATATAAAATCTTTAAGACAGGTTTTTAAGTATATCCCTCAGAATTTCTAAATACTACAAGTATGTTGTCGTATTTTTGTAAAATTGGTTTTGAAAATCGAAAAATAGGTCCAGAGATGATTCCTCCTGAGTGTATTTTTTAGAACACGTTTAGGGAGAACTCATTCTCAAATAGCTGAAGGAGTCCAAAAAATTCCAAACAATGCCTTAGTGACTAGAGCGGCGCATCAATTTCAAAAGTGAGTGCATTCAGCGTGCGTACACCGATCGTTATATATTATATGCACATATAAATGATGCAAATAAAGCTTATGAAAATGATACTAGAAACGAACATCAAACAAATAAAGCTTATAAAAATAATACTAGAAACAAGCATCCACTAATCATTTTCTACATCAATTAAATTGTTCAAAATAGGAGCATTTGATCCATTCAAATTCCACCATTCTATTGCAAACATTATTCTATTTATCTTAGACTATTTGTGTACGAGCAAATATCCCAATGTTCCCAGACTCACTACTAAAGATGCTTCACCGAAAATTTTAACAAATCAATCCACCACTTCTAAATAGATTTTTTGAACATCAGAATCAAAGTGATGGTTCTCTCTTATCTCTTTCTCTTGCAACCCAAGCTTGTCAACCAAGAATCAAAAGAGTACCATGGAGTAAAAACATACGTAAGCGAATATAAAGGAAGATCCATCTTCATCCATCTTTCAATAATAAGGATCCATACAACTTGAGATTTTCAATATTACCAACCAAGGATACTTTAATGCATCCTAATATTTCATTCATTCTTTAATAAAAATTCTCCATTGACAACCTTATCAAGTCACGAAAGCGAATCACTCGCCAAATGGCTTTGTGAATACCAATATCTTTTTACCTTACTCCAAAAGCAATCATACAATACAATTTTCTAACCCCATTATGACCTTGATTTGGCTTGGATGGGAGCTTTTTAATTGTTCCTTGTTGATCACTCAACAACATGTTAATCAAAACTCTTACCAAAAAAAGCATGTTAATCAAAACCCTTTTTTTAAAACAAAATAGACATTCTAAAACAATGTAATAATGCCCAACATTTTTATGGGCTTCAACTTAAAGAGTGCATTTTTTGGGATTGTGTTGTGACGATGATGACTAGAATCGTTGAGGTGGACCAAGGCTCGGTTCGTTCGGTTCAACCGGATCGTTGTGATGACTGGGTGTCGGCTTCGGGCAGGGGCAGGGCCTTATCTGCTTGAGAGAAGGGCAAGGAGGAGCTTATTGTTTAGCTGCAGCCCTCGCATGGCGACGCTGAAGCCGGAACCGGTGCTGGTGCAGTTGATGTTTGTTAACTGAACACCGTTATATGCATATTCGCAATGGATACATTAGCCACTTCAATTCTTTCCTCTTCTGTCCATCCCCTTGTTTCTGTCTCTGTTATTCCTTGCAAGATCAACTACTATCGCCATGCCCGAATTGATCTCTGTCCGAGTTGTAAGAGGACTTCTCGAACCTTTTCAGGCTCTCACCTTCTTTCGACAGCCTGCACTCGGTGGCCTGTTGTACATTCGCAGAGGAAACAGCCCACGGTAAAGCTCTTTTTTCTTTGCAAATCTTCCTTTCATCTTGAGTCGTTGGAAATTTATTTCGTTAAGTTCGTTATGTTGTTAATTAGGCTTAGTCTTACGAAATTAGGGAGGCATGGTCATCTGAAAAATTCGAATCATCGTCTGGAACATTTATGCAAACATATATCCGACGCTTAAAATGCTCAAGAAATTCTTTAGCACGAGTAAAATTTTCGACTCACGCACGCACAAAAATGACGAGAGAGAGAGAAATGAAACAATTCCCGGTTAACCTACAATTGTATTGCTTATAGATTCCTCCAGACATTAACCATATATCATGTTAAACGGATGAACATACTCCTCGTCTTCTTTACTTCAGAAATTTTCTGTGTTTTTTACGTAGTGCATCTTTTTTGTTTTTCCGAGTCTTGATAGCTATGTTCATGAGATAACTAGAGAAATTTTTCTGCAGAATATAAGTGAAGATAAAACCAATGACATGTTCGACGAGTTGTTTGATAAATATGGGAAGGTGGTATACAGAAGAAATGATCAAACAGTTTCCTCTACAGAGGCTGATGATGATGCCGAAAGCTTGTCATGTAAGTCTATACCCTCCCACGCTACATATATACATATATATATATATATATATATGAACCAACATAGATATATGCACTTCAGTTATCCATGGGAAGACCTTTAATCAATTTCTTATTGCAACTTGGAGATACTTTTTCAGATATGGTAGAATTACATGCTCACTTGGTTTTCAATTCATCATCAATATGAATCCTTATGTCTTCTAGTTATTGTCGATGAACTGTACACTATAGGTTTTACTGTTTTCTACACCATGCAGTTGCTGTAGCTCTAGCAAACGTTGCAAGTGAAGTGAAAGCTGCAGATATCCGTGTCCTCTTTGTGAAGCCTCTAGTGTACTGGACCAGGTTTTTTATCATTGCTACAGCCTTTTCTCGTCCTCAGATTGATGCAATTGGGTATACCAAAAATCTCAAATTACTTGATTATGATTCAGGACTTGGAATACATAACAACATAAACACTTACATCTCTTTTCATATTTAGGTCGAAAATAAGAGATGTAGCTGAGAAACAGTTCAGGAAAGTTCCAACAGGGGATACAAAACCCAATTCATGGACTTTATTAGACTTTGGTAAGTGCTTTTATGCTTTTGTGGTGCTATAAAATGTGAAAAATGCTCTACTTGTCGGAGGAAGAAAGTAGTTGGGCAACTCTATGCACGAGGGTATATTAGTATTCTGGGAATTGGCAACATTGACAGAAAGGGGAAGAAAAGGGGGTAGGAATAAACTGTGGTAGGTGTTGCTAAACTATAGTAGTTGGCCTAACCTTCGGTTCCCGTAACCAAGTTTTTTTTTCTCACTCCTTATGTACTTTTTGTTACTTCATCCATACTTTTTTACTATTTCTGAAGTGTGGGGCAAACGGTTCCCACATCAGACCTGCTCTTTCAACTCATACACTGTCGAATTGGGGAGTCAATCGCATGGGTTTTTTTGGAAATACTAGAAGTTTTACCCAGCTACTTTTGGTATAGTCGAGCCATCCATTCATGTAAAATGCTTGATAGATTTAATATTTTGGCTCTTGCCAAGTTGCTGAGTTTTTCCTGCCCGGCTTAAAATATTGATATAACATTTCCTTTATGAATCAATCTGTTTCACAGGAAACCTCAGAAAATAAAACTTAGAAAATTTTTTTATGGAGAAAAAATTATTTTAGTTCTTATTTTCCTGCTGACTGGGACAAGAAAATATTACTGATGATCTGTTTACATGATCACAATGACAAAAAACATGTGGCCTTAATAATAGGGGCAGAAATGAGGCGGATTTGGGGGTTCTGACTAGCCCATATCAAAACCCTTTTCCTAAACCTATCAGGTTCATAAAAATAGAAAGTAATTAACCTATGGAATGTTAATGTATTGGTGTTTTTGAATAAAAATAGAAAGTAATTAATAATTTATTTATAAAATGTGTATTTTTATGTGTAATATGTATAAGTAACATATACTTGAGTGAATTAATGGTGGGCTCAGGGTGGGTTTGTTTGGGTTGGATTGAACCCTAACCTGCACCTAACTCAATTTTTAAATTATCAAACCCTAACCATTAGGGGTGGATCAGGGCATCATTGTCATCATCAAAGCCAGTTCCCACCAAAGTGGGGGAGGATTAGGGTAGGTTAACCAATTAACCCAGTCCATTACCATCCCCACTTCAAAGGTGCAGCACAAGTGGCAGCATTTTGAGGGGGGAGGTTATGGAAAATAACATGAACGACCCTAACGATCAAGTTTTTTAGTTGATTGTGGAAAATATTGTCTGTCAGATTTTTTTTGAGATGTTAATTTCCTTAATTTTACTCCCTTGGAAAATAATTTCAAAAATTTTTAGATTTCTATTGATATAAAATCACATGCAACCTAAAATTTCTGCAAGACAATTTATTATCCTAGCTTTCGTGGAAGATAAGAACAAATTCAGGGCCAAAGGAAAGATGAAATCTGTAACTTCATGTAATGTAAACTGTCCTTACTGCATTTTATGGATCTGTCAACAGTCTGGATTTAAAATAACTGCACTGAGTAGGCTAACACTGATTAAAGAAAGTAATTTTTGTTGCATTTTCCCATTTTGGTCCTTCAGCCAGTTTAGAGGTATCTATTGCTTGATTCCAGGTGATGTGGTCGTCCACATATTTCTTCCTCAACAGCGAGCTTTTTACAACTTGGAAGAATTTTATGGCAATGCAACACCCATTGAGTTGCCATTTGATAATCAATCATCATTTCATGGTTGAGAAGTCTGCCCAAGCCTTCATGAAACTTCTGACGGATGCAGATTGCTGCTACCTAAAAGTGGGGGTTCACTTCCATGGCTGTTCAGCTGAACTTCATCAACACCCAAATTGAGGGAAGATGTTCTCAAAATGAAACAATCTGCCGAAGCCTTCACGAAACATCTGGGTTGTTCAATTATAAATCACCTTCAATGAAATTCATCCAGCAGCTCATGATTTTGTGGAGATTTGAGAGCATAACTTATTTACACACAGTTATGTAGAAAAGTGACTTCGTTTACCTCTTGTTTTGGAAGAACCAGATCCTGTATTAGCTACTTGCAGAAAGCATGGTAAGTTCTTTCGATGCCAATTTCAGGTATTTTGGGGTTAACAAAATGATTTTTCTCAGAAATGATGGTGTTCCACTTTTGAATGTTTTTAGGAGACACAAAAATATAAATAGAACTTGTTATTTTGAGTTGAAATTTTTATATGATATGGGTTTGGGGTTGATCTATCAGCTCCATGATTCTTATAACTTTTCATTTAAAAAATATATTTTTAATAATTATTTTAAAATTTTAACTAAAAATATCAAAAAAACTATTTTTTAATTGTATTAGAACTTGAAATTTTTCTTAAGAGGATATGATAATTATTGATATAATTATTTATACCAACTGTCATGATCAGTATAATTTTTATTTAAAATCTAGTTTTTTAGTATCATAATTTTAGGTTTTCCTATATATTTTTCGTTTAGTTATTGATATTGGTACGTAGTATGGAACATTTTGTTTATGATTATAATTGTATTAAGTGTGATATGAATGAATTTTCTTGTTTTATTTCTTGGCTTTTTAGGTTCTTATCGCTTTTCTTATTCTTTAATAATTTTTCTATAGTTAACATCTGTTTTGCGTACAGGTCGACTTGTTTTTATATCAATTTTTATTCTTTTTTTTAGGCTTATTATATGAGAAGGGTGTACATTAACCTCCTCAGCCTTGTCTCGTTTCCATCCATTTAGTTTCTTGTAAACGCATAAAACTTATTTTCCTTTTCCTCATACTATCTTCTCTGTTAAAGTTCTTATATTCCAAGCATCTAAGCGAATCCTACTCTCTTATATTAGCTTATTTATTCGCATTCGTCCTACTCGAGTGAGAACCGTTGTCCACTTCTCATTGCAACTGAAGGGTGCTGCAGCTCGTCATTTATGGAGGATGCCTAGCTGACCCTTGCTTATTTTTCATTGCAACGGGTCTTCATTACAGTGTGTCGTTTCCAGATGACAACTTAACATATATATGTGGTTCTAATTTAAGATTCATGTAATATTTAGTTTTGGTAAAAGTTTTAATGCTGGCTGCTAACTAACCTGATGCAACCCTCCTTTATCCGGGCTTGGAACCGACACCGCATAAAAGATATAACATGAAAGGGAAACATTGAGGGAGTTATTTGGTAACCTGACTGCCTGAAATGATTGGTCATTATCTAGTAGAATTTTCGATCAAATATAAACTTCCTGCGACACACTCGTCCGGGTTTATTCCACTCAAATCGGGGAAGAACAGCTTAGCAGGAAAAATTAATACTTTTGTTTTTTGTTTTTTCGTTCCGTTGTTAGTATTTGGTTTGTCTTCCTCACCAAAATTTGATGATTTTGCATCGGAAAAATGTATTCCGTGTTTGTTTTTTAAACCCTCTTATCTTCCCTTACTCCAATCCTTTTAAGCAACACGTTGGAATATTGACGTCCCAAGTTTTGACTAAAATGTGGCATATTGCTTATTTGGAGTGTCTGGATTTAATCTTTGATTTATCGTAATGGAATGAACTGATTGGTCTGATTCCAATTCGTTTTGTGTATGCTCTCCTAAAACTTTACATGAGATGCTGAATTCTTTCGGGTGATCACTTTCGCTGGAGCACAGCATTCTTGTCATCCTTCCAGTCCATTTACAGGAGAAATCATTATTCATATTGAATATCAAATTGTTCACGAAATTTGTGCATATGTTTTTTAAGAGAAAAATTAACCTTTTTCTCCGTAATTTCGGTGCAGCTTATATATGCTCCTTGAAAGTGTTGCAAGTATATAATTTTACATTTGATGAGAAATGTAACTACCTTGGAGAAGTACTAACTGTATTATTGTAAGAACCTGTGAACCGTCATGCTTTCACGGACTTGATTATTATGGCACAAGTCTTCCGTCCTAGAAATCTTGACAATAGACTAGGTAGCAGAAGATTTGTAAAAGTAACTTGAGCGTATTAAGTAGGTTGCTGATATGGTTGAATGCTACTTACATTTTCAGTTAAGAAATAATCAATTTAATGAGAAACCTGACGTAATATCCCAAACAGTGCGGGTATGCAAATATAATTGAGGTCATTATTCAGGATTCCCTTTTTTCGGTTGACGATCGGACAAAACAAGCGAAGAGACGCTTGTTTGATCATATACCGCTAGGAGTGGTTCGTCAATACAGTCAGTCACCAAGTTTGAAAACCAAAAAAAGAGGGTTTTTTTAAGCGATTTACAAGAAAAGAGCTAGAGCTAGACTATAATCAGTAAGCACAATTTGCTTCTATATTACAAGGACTGAACAAAATATATTTAAACATTTGAAGGCGAGACTATATCCTCTATGATGCTCCAAATCTTCCCATGGACTGACTAAATCTTGATTTTTCATAAATGTAATCGTAGACTTTGGAATCGCCTTCTACTTGCAGTTCCACCATGATGGCGAGTTTAATTCCTTCTTAACGAGGCCGGGCTTCCACCGTATAATTTCTGGTTATTTGCATTTACTTGATGCACCGTTACATTTGGTCGGGCAGCAAGTTCTCGTAAATGGTTCACTAAACAAGGGCATTCATACAGTGTGTTGGGAAAATGGTTACACTCCCATGCAAGCATGAAGGACTCGGTGTCAAAAGGGCGCAAATCAAGAACAACGCTCTAATTTTGAAAGCGGCATGGCAACTGGTGACAAATCACTGTGCAAAGGTGTAACGCCCCGAACCCGAACTCACAATATACAATAAGGTATACTTGTGACGTACCAGAACGTTACCAAAACACCAAACTACCACAAAATCCATCATTTAACAATAACCCAAAACAAAATAAACTTGTCATAATGAAGAGGTGCATCATCTTCAATCATAAAGTGGAATCAAAAGTAAATCCAACACCAACCAAAGTGAAATAAAGTTCTCAGTAAAATCCCACTGAGATGAGCATCAAAACTTAAAAGTAAAAATCCTTAATAGAATGTCTGTCATGGGCATTCAAGTGATTTCTCGAAAATAAAGCAAAACTAGTCATTCTTCCTCGCAGCTTGGTTTTGGTATAAACCTAAAAAATAAATTCCCAAAACAGGGTGAGCAAAACAATACCCAGTAAGAAGTTTATTGCCCTCCAAATGAAAATGATATAACGCATTACCATATGACCGCTTCCAAGTTATTAAAGTCTTTCACATGGAGAGTAATCAATAAGTAAATATAGAAATGCTTATTTATATAGATCATAAGCTTACTCAATTTCGAAGTCAACTTGTAGAGGCCTTCATTTAGGATCATAGTACAAGGAGTATAAAAATTCACTAAGATGTCTAGATTTTAGCAGTTACTCATGTCAAACCCTAGCCGGTCTTACGGATACCCGCTGTCTAGGACTATCCAGATTCTGGCCTGGATCCCGCCTTTGGATCCCTTTTTTTTTTTAACAGTAGGGACCAAACTGTCCCAACAACCCATGTGCGCATCATGAGGTTTAGGGCCTTTCAACACAATTATGTATTCTTTTCGAGACTCAAACCCCAGGAAATTCCAACCCCTTATAAGATTGAAACACCTGATGAGCAACTAATAAAATTTTGACATCCATTTATTTTATTTCCGTTTATCTCTTATCAATCCAACTAGTGTCTTTTACACTAAGAGCACCTTCAATCTGTCATTTATAGCTAGTGTCTCATTACACTAAAAGAGCATTTCATCCTTTTTTACACAACTAATTTCACTTTTAACCTTTATCTAATAGTATTATTAGTTTTACCTCATAACAAATAAATAAGGAAATAAAACACATACATGAATATTAATTTGTATAGATACTTATAGTCAATACCATAGTCACAACAACTATAATATAACATATTATAGTTTAATGTAATACCTACATATATAAATATTCGAGTCAGCAAGCTTACTTTTCAATCAAGTGCAAATGGAACATCACATCATCACAACCCCAAATAACATAAACTATTGTATATGAAATCATGTAAATAATGAGACTCAACATACACATATGAGCAATAAGACCCAACATAATTATGTTTGAATAAATAAACAAGAATTAATTTTCTAAAATTTTAAAGATGAACCTATTAATGCTTACCATGTGCTTAACATCTATAACATTATAATATAACAATTTTTTCCCCCTAGCAAATATCTATATTGGACTAATTAAAACCCCGTCCTTTTTAAACTCAACCATAAGCAACATACATGGCAAGGGTCCTTATGTGTCTTCTAACAAATACCAAGGAAATGCCACTTAACCTTAGCCAAAATTCAAGCATGGTTTCTTTATTTTCTAAGGTTCTAAAAATTCCAGCACAACTCCAATAGTGAAAACATGCTCCTCATTCACATTTCTACTTAATCAAGCTATTCTTTCCCTTTACACCATTAAATAGGCATGAATTATTAAATGAATAAAGCTGTAAATTTACAGCAGAGAGCATAGCAATATATATCATTTTTTTATAAGGTTCTTTGAAGAAATCACTTCATTAAAGTAACCGATATGTTCCCCAAACATGCTCTCCACCTAGGAATTTGCTCCAATAAGTGATTAATAACACTATCTCTACTGATTTTACAATTAGTAAACAAGCTTAATATCAAACCGTACATGTACATTGGAGAAATAAGCCCTCTTCTAAAAACCCAAAATTTTCTTTTTTTTATAAAAACCCCTTTTTCTAGAAAATAAAGATTATAGAAAGAACATGCACATCAAAAACATTAAGAATGAAATAAACCCTTACCTCTATTACTAATCTAGCAGAGATTTTCTCCCTTGCCTTCTTTCTAGAGCTTTTCCCTTCTTCCTACATAATGAATAACCGAATTGAGAGAGAGGGATAAAGATGGGAAGATAGGAAAGAAGGGAAAAATATTTTAAAGAAATGTGAAGAGGGAGATGGTCGTTGAATTTAAGAGGTGAGAAAAGAGAGAGGGATGGGGTCGTTGAGGTGAAGAGATGAGAGAATGGGGAGAGAGATGGGGTAGGTGAGATGGGAGAAAATGGGAAATAGGGATGGGCGTATGATTTTGGAGAGAGAGGGAGAATATGGAGTGGTTAAGGTTTTAAAAACATTTTTTGATAAGGTGTGTGTGCATGCATGGTCTAAACATGCACCACACCTCATAAACCCTTTTAAACACATGACTTTGACCCTGTCCAAGTTTTGACCCAAGTCCAAGTCAATTATTTTAATCTGAGTCTTTACAAAAGGTATAGCAATTTAACAAGTTCACATCGCAATCAGCTTCTAATGTCTCTCCTGCCAAATGGCAGAGATCCAACTTGTAACGAAGAGAATACTTCTGATATTCTAGTTTCGGTCATCACAATCTTCTCTATCGGCTCTACAGTGTATGTGTAGGATGGCATGACTACACCTCCGATGCAAACAATGGAGGTTGGGGATCAGCATTCTCTTTGCCGATCTCTGGTTCTATTCTTGGCTCTTCTCTTCTGCTATGCTTCTTTGCTCTCTTGAAGCAATGAATTTTTTCCCATTTTTTTTCTTTTAATGTCCAAGCATATTTCTTTGGTTGAGAGATAGAGTTGCAAGAGATCTAATTAGGGCTTAAGAGTGTTGGGTTTTTTTTTCTAAAATAGGAATTGAGATATGTTGGACTGTTTAATTATTCGTTATCAGATCATGTAGTCTATTGTTTAATTATCAGCAAGCTATTTTGTTTTAAGTAATTTCGATTTTATTCTTTTCTTGTAAAACTATCAGGGGAAAATTAATTTTTAGTGATACTTTATGAAAATATTTAAAATTCAATCACCTAGGTTTTCACGTTTCACTTATGTCTTTCAACACCTTTATCAAACTAATTAACATTTAGTGGCATTCCACTGTTACTAACCAATTTATTCCAAGAATAACCTTTTTCACTTATGTGTTTCAGCAGACCTTTATCAAACTAACCAATTTATTCCAAGAATACCCTTTTTCACTTATGTGTTTCAGCACACCTTTATCAAACTAACCAATTTATTCCAAGAATACCCTTTTCACTTATGTGTTTCAGCACACCTTTATCAAACTAATTAACATTTAGTGGCATTCCACTGTTACAAACCAATTTATTCCAAGAATGCCCTTTACCTGATGTACGAAAAGTAACAAGTTTCCAATAGTGTGTTTCAGTACATATTTATCAAACTAATTAACTTTTAGTGACATTTCATTATTACATGCCAAATGCTTCCAAGAATGCTCTTTTCTCCTTTTAAGTAAAATAGAAAATTAAATACATAGAATTGGTATTTATTGGTCTAATTTCAAAGAATGCCGTTATTATTGGTTGTTATTGGTCTATCTGTATCGTAACTCAGATGATCAAAGAGCTGAGTGTCTTTTAATGTAATAAGCAAACAGAGAAAAATCTACCCAGATGTGAACTTAAGGATATATTGTCTATAAAAGCATCTTCTTGCAACAAGAAGACCATTGGTCCTTTTTTTCTATTTTATTTTATGTGATGCTGTTACAGAAACCTGTGATCGTTTCTTCTAGTCCATGATTTGGGGATGAGATCATCTCCTCCTATCCTGTGCATTGGACTGATTTCAAAGCCAATACGTTGCAAAGAACCAACTGCAACGTTTGGCAAGAGAAGGTCATTGCTAACAGAGACAATAATATTGAAGCTTTCATCTCCCGCGGTCTTCTTATCCGGTGCCGAAATACAAAGGTAATGTAAGCTTTCTTCCTAAATTCTTTCTATCTCACTCCCAACCCGTTCATTTGAACAGAGGTGTTAACGCCTCCCAGCTAACATTGTTATGCGCTCCACGCGGCAGCAAACAATAGGAGCGGCAGCTTTACTGCATAATAACATGGCAGACGATATCGTCCCACATTGCACGATCTTTTCTGCTTCATACTGCTATGACTAAGGGTGTTCATAGGCTACGTGACCCACCCAGTCCGAGGTGACCAGCCCGCTTTTAAATGGATTTAATCATGCAAGAGTTGACCATAGGGCCAAGCGAGGATTTATTCTTAAAAGCCCACAAGCATGGTAAAAAATAGAAAATGGCGGGCCCAAAGTTTAACTATTTAATTAGTTTTTATTTTTAGTATTTAATTAATACTCTCTCTTTTTGTTGGTACGTGAAATTTCTCTTCATTTTTAGTACTTAATTAATACTCCCTCTTCATTTTTCCATCTCTTCCTAAAAATGGTGATAACTTTTTGTTAGTAGGTGAAATTTCTCCCCAACATTTTCTTTGAATTGTCATAAAAAGAAAAGATTAGTATTTTTGCCTTTTTTTTAAATATAAAATTAAATCTCAAGTGATTATTACTGGACGGGCTTGGGCATTTAAGTGTGAGACTTGAATGGGCTTGGTCATTAATCACACGCCCGATCATCGGGCTGGACGGGCTTAGACAAAGACAATATCACTTATATATGACCTCTGGCCAGGCTCATCCGTCCAAGCCCGCCCAATGATCAGCCCTAACGATGACTGGTGTGCAATCTCAAAACCTGTCACTTCTCAAGATGCAACCCTGAAGGTTTATCTACACAAGCACGTCCGACCCTCATGGCTCTTGCAAGAGTCTTGAATCTTACACGAGACGAGCAGAACGAGAAAATCAGTGCGAGAAAAGTGAAAGTAACACCACCCCCCAAATTCCCCGCCCCTCCCCACCTTATCGCATTGTATTACATTAGAATAAAAAAAAAACAGAAAGACAGATTACAAACAGAAACGGAGCAAGATCATACCTCTACAAGGAAAATAACAAATCGAGTTCAATCCTTCGAGCCAGCAAAGAAAACCCCCGAACAGAAGCCACAACTAGGCACGCCAAGTAAAATCTCATTCGTGATCTTTTGAGCTTCTCCATCTCCTGTACTCGATTTCTGCATCAGAACTTGATAAACCAAGCCGGCATTTCTTGGAGCCTCCCATCTTCAAACAAATATCCTCTTCATCATACACAACATAGTTTGCCGGCATGCCAGGCCCTGAAACAGAAACATTCCCAAGTTCTTTCTTTAACTGTTGATCTGGGCATAGGGTACAGTACAGTTATTGTCTGCAGGAAGCAGGAAATTGCAGTTCTGTGCTTTACAATCTTCTATCACTCTAACCAAACATACCCAACCCAGAAAACAAATGTCAGGAAGCATCTAAGACCACCAGATTACTTGATGAAAATGGAATGGCAACATTTGTACTAATGAAGGGTTCAAGTTCCCTCTAACAATAATGACCTCACATATAATAAAACTAGGGGAATGCACATCCTATACGCCTAGTTAGTTATGACACATGGTGGAAACAAATCAGGTACTAGAGTAAAATAGGAAAGATTGGAGGTTCTTTTGGGAACTGAAAGTCAGCTAGAAAAGGCAGTGTTCCCTTTATAATAGTAATTGATATATTGAACCAGTAACTAATGAACCTCTTCTGCTTTACTTTCATTTATTTTGTAATCATGAAAAATAGGATCGGTAAGTATAAAATCTTCAAAGTGAATGAAGATTTTGACAATTAAGAACAGGTTTCTTCAACCACGTGACCTCACAAATATCTCAAGATTATTTGCACCTGTCATGATTTGAGATACAGCTTAAGGGAAACTCAATACTAACATGAGAAATAACATGCGATCATTGGATCCCTACACACATCAAAGTTGAGCTGGACGGGGATAAACCTAATCAGAGAAAATTCTATGTGAATGATCCATCATATCTTTTATACCAAAGACCCAAGTTTGAAGCCAACAGATTCAGATTCCGATTCAAATTCCGTATCCGACTTCAAAATTGAATTAAAATGACCTCGGAAAGGATTTGAATACAAAACTAGTTCGTTGACTTTATATGCTAACCGGCTGAGATAAACAATTTTCTATGCTCCATTGTATTGGTACTCATCCATACCAACAAAAACTAATCTTAGAGTCTCCAAAAATTGGAAAAATAAAATCACATAAATTTGTTTTTTCAAAAAAAAGTTATATGCAATAAAAAATTTAAAAAAAAAAAGGATGCTTACATGATAATGCACGAATAGAAGACAAGAATACTTAAAGCACTATCCTACAACACATTTGGAAAAAAAAAAAAAAAAAGCCATGCATTCTATTAAAAACTGTCACCATGAAACCGCAAGTATCGCATAAGCATGTAAACCTAGTGAAAGATGCATAAAAACATGCATTTATATAAAGATAACTCACATAAACCAAGAAAATAAAATAATATAAAATTTCCAATCAATGAAGATTCCATCCAAATATTAACAATATGTCTTATTTTATCATTAAACTCATAACAAAAGATAGTACATCCTCCCCATTCTGTAATTCCGTTCACTTTTGTGGAAATTTGCTTAGGCTTTCAGTGGATTTTGTCTGGGGTCTAAGGACCCCCAAAACCAAGAAATCAACTTTTGGGATGTGTTGGATGATATTAGGAGTCCATGGAGTATTCCATGGCGTATTATTTATGATTTTTATTTCATCAAGTCTATGAATGAGAAGACAGGTTGCCTTAAGGTGACCAAGAGCATGAGGGATTTTGGCAATTTCATTGATAAACATCAGCTGGTGAACATTCCTTTAATAGGAGATAAATGCACATGGTCTAATATGCAAGCGGAGCCCATCTGCTTTCAAGGACAGAACATTAATTTCGATAGAATGGGATGAATATTTCCATTTGGCCGCCCTTCCTACCTTCACTAAAGCAGTTTCAGATCACTCCCATTTAATCCTCTCTACAGATTCACCCCCTAGAACAAGAATACCACCTTTTACATTCGGCTAATATGTGGCTGCAAGATAAACCATTCAAACCTTTAATGGAAAAATAGAGGATGGACAATTCAGAAAGGATTCATCAGAGGACGGGGTTTTGTTTCATGAGACATCTTAAAGCAATAAAGTAAAGAATCAAAAATTTGAATCGAGAAGTTGTCAGTATTTTGAAAAAAAAAGAAGAGGGAGTGTATGGATAAGACAAAGATCTTGGATCAGGTAGACGAAGAAAGAGGACTAAATGAGGATGAAATGAAGTTAAGGAAAATCTCAAAAACTAGAATTGGAGAAATTAGTCAAAATGGAGGAAATCAAATGGAGGCAGAAGTCTAGAATGTTATGGTCATAGGAAGGAGACGGAAACACCAGATTCTTTCACAGAATGGTCGTGGGCAGAAGGAAGAAAAATACAATTAGCAAGGTGGAGGTGAATTATAAAGTGTTTGAGCAAGAAGAGGAAATATTAGACTTTCAGATCATATTTTTCATCCCTTTACTCTTCCAAGGAAATGTATAGGTTCAATCTGAGCAAGATAGAGTGCCCCACATTGAGTGAGGAGGATCGAAAATGGTTAGATCGTGATTTTGAGGAGGGGATGACATCAACTCAGGAGGCACTTGATAAAGATAAGGCTCTGGGACCTTACGGATATACCATTGCTTTTTTAGTGAAAGTTGGCAGGTGGTTAAGGCAAAATTGGTGGCAGTGCTCAAAGATTTTCATGAGTTTGGAATTGTAAATAAGAGCATTAACACTACATTCCTATGTTTTTGGTTAGACTCTTGGTAGGGAAATGGTACTCTATTCACCCACTACCCTTTGCTTTTCAAGATCTGTCTCGTTCCAAATCCCTTGGTTTCAAATATCCTTACTTATCCTCCTTCAGGTCTTAATTGGAACCTCCAATTTTGGAGAGAATTACAAATTTGAGAATTGGAGGAATAAGGGAATCTTTTGGAGGACCTCAGACCTTAGTGCAGCTTTTCTAGAACCCTCCATTCTGGATTCTCACCTGTGGTCTTTATCCCCTAATGGCATAATCACATCCAACTCACTATTTTTTCCATCATTACCCTCTCCAAAAAGTCACGACACACCCTTTCTCCACTCTTTGTTTGGGAAGCTCCAGCTCCCTTCAAAGTGAAAGCCTTTTTATAGACAGCACTGTATACCAGTACTAACACCCTTGATAACCTCCAAACTTCCAAAGAAGAAGGAAAGCTCTTGCTTTGTTACCAAGTGTGTGCATCTTATGCCTTAAGAATGGGAAATCAGCGGACAACATCTTTGTACAATGCGAAGTGGTGGGTTACATCTGGTCATGTCTGCTAAAATTGGCAAGATTGAGTTGGATATTCCCAAGAAGCTTTCTTGATCTAGCAAAGCAATGGAGAAATTTATCCTTAAGAAGGAGAGAGAAGCTTCTGTATTGCGCAGCATTCTTTGCCACGATTTGGAGTGTGAGGATTGTGCGTAACCGATGTATCTTTTAAGGAATGTCTAAAAGAAATTCAAGGATATAGAGGATATTATGTCTCTTACAGCTTCCTAGGTGTGCTTTCACTCGCTCTAGATTAGGGGTGGCAATTTATCGGGCTGGGCTTGAGAGCACATATAAGTACTTTTGGGCTTGCCCAAGCCTAGCCCGGCCCTGATTTCGGGCTTGGAAATCATGCCCAAGCCCGACCCTAATAAAAGTAGAGTTGTCCAAGCCCGGCCCTATTTGGCCCGGTTTTTTTTACAAATGATTAATTTTTTTTAATCATGAAACCAAAAACAAGACATTTTGAGGCTTAGTTAAATCCCAAAAGAAGACAATGAGGCCGCATGTTTACTAACAAATTGTTCTATTTAACATTTCAAAGCACAGAAATTCTGATGAACGTTCAACACATATTTGATAAGAAATGTTTTTTTGAGACTTGAATACATGTCTAGGTGAATCCTTATATTAACTAAACATAAAAAATAAAAGCAACAGAGTCAAACAAAAGATGGATGTACTATTGGAAAGTTTCTATATTGCCTAGGAAAATTAAATAACACAATCCAAATACATCAAAACATGTAAAATATGTTAAACTAATCAACTTTAAATGATATGTCTTGTTGGAGAGTGATAAGGAGAGACTAAAATTATGTTTTTTAGTAAACATAATATTAATAGGGCCGGGCAAGGCCGATTCGGGCTAAAATAAACTCACCCAAGCCCGGCCCTAAATATTACGGGCTCTTAAAATCCGGGGCAAGCTAGCCCGCTGGGCCTAAAAAATGCCCAGGCCCGATTAAAACCGGGCCGGGAGGGTCGGGTTGGGCAAGCCGGGCTAGAAATTGCCACCCCTATTCTAGATGCATAGTGTTTGGTAGTTCAGTCCTATAAGCCATATCCTCTATTGGAAGGATTTGTTGTTCTTCAGTGTCTATTTTTCTGTTTTCTTTTTATTTTTGCTCATTCTTCTTTTCTCTGTTTTGTCCTTCACCCCTTGGCTGTTGTTTTCATTCCACTTTTGCTGGAATCTTTCCTTTGTTTTAATAATATTTAGGGTTAGTCATTAAAAAAAATCATACAGAAATCAAGTTCAAATTCATTTTGTGCGTAAAAATAATTTTTATTTATATATAAAGACATAAAATTTTTAAAAATGAAGAAGGATGCATACAAACCGTGGGATTCATTATATATTATAGCATGAAATCTACAATTTTTTTATGCCTAGAAATATATATTTTTAATATTTTCTAATTTTTAAATGTTTTAAATATATATATATATATATATATAGGCTATATAGTGTGATGACTCTGTGGAGCTAATGATCAGCTCTAGATTCATCACTTGGTTATTAATAAGGTTGATTTAAAAAAAAAGTTTAAAAAAGGAGAAATTTTTCTATTTTTTTATCAGTAATCAAGAGAAATTTTTCTATTTATAAAATTTTAAATTAAAAACTTCAAAAATCTCAATAAATAAAGTGATGAATCTATGTAGCTGATAGATCAACTGTAAATTCATCTCTTAGTTGGTAATAAGGTTGATTAAAAATAAATTTTTAAATAAAAAGAGAAATTTTCATTATTTTTGTCATTTTTTAAATGCCTAAAAATGAAAGTAAAAGTTCCATTTTCTTAATGCTTTCCATGGATTTTAAGTGAAATCCATAGATCTATGACTTTAAGTAAGTAAAACAATCAATTTCAACTAAAAGTAACATGCAAAATCAATTCTTTTATAACATTTGCTCACACCTCAGAAAAATTCGCAAAATCTATAAATCTAAATTCCAATCTTCCACACAAATCTAAATGCAGATTAACCAGCAGCAGTTTCCATCAATACTTATTGTGTATTGAGTGTTTCAGTAAAAAGGCTTAATACACAAGATATATCAATTGATACAGTATAAATTATTTTTACATTACTGTACCATATTGACCAAGTCAATACCGGATACGTCTCGACTGTATTGGTTGACATGATACAATATTTAAAACCATGGACTCAAGTGACCTCCAAACATTAAGTTGTATGGGTTAGGTGGACAGGTGCTTTTAGGGCATATTCGCAATATATCCCACTTAAACTAAAGAAAAATTTTACAAGATCGTCATTAAGTTTGTTATGATATACAAATCGAAATGTTGGACAACAAAAAGTAATATATGCATAGAATCAGCATTGCTAAGATGCAGATGTTTAAATAGGTGTGTGAAAACGCTATGAAAGATAAGAAATGAATTTATTAAAAAATTTATTAGTTTTTTTATCTAAATAGATAACAAAATTATTAAAAGTAAGTTAAGATGATATTAAATAAAAGACAAACAACTAGAGAGGTAACAGTGAGGAAATTTGAGATGGTGATTATTGTTTAAGTTTAACAAACAAACAAAAAATATCAGGGTTTACTTATTGAAAGATCTAAGAAAGCGAGGAAAAAAATCAAAGATAATATGGATGAAGTTGGTTAGAAAAGATTTGATACCTGTAATCTACTTAAAGACATGATATTTGACAAATTGGGATGGAGGAACAAGATTCACATTGCCGAACAAGTTGTGATAAGGCATTTCGTTATTGATTAATATTAATTGATTGACTAAAACTACCTCCTCCAAGAGTTGTTGAGAGAAAAAAGGTATTCTCATCTAATAAAATTGGGTTAAATGCTAGCATGTGTATGTTTCTGTTTATGTGTGTTTAGGCATGCATATGATGCAATAGTTTAGCTCAAGTAAGATAATTTAACCTTCGCAGCCATTGCACAAGTCCACAGGCAGCTTCGAATCTACTCTGCCCACAGCATGATCCAATGTTGATTTCGGACCTGCATAATCCAGCAAGATCGTTTGTGCTACTTGTATTTTCTCTCCGATAGACAATTCAGGTTCCATGAATGGTTTATTTGAGCCAAAGGGTGCAATGGTAAAGGAGTCATCTGCAACATCCGCTATCTCTACATATTGAGGGGTTGCGATGATTTCATCTGCACTAAACCCAAAGGATGCTCTGTAAGCTTCAATTTCCTCAACATCTGGCTTGCTATTTTTATCATTTCTGTTCTGATGTCCATTTCCACCACTGGAGTGAGCATCTCCCTCCCTGGAAAGGCTTGGCCTCCCTCCACAATGAGGATATGATGGATGTATTTGTTGATCCTGGTCCAGATAAAAGTGTGCAGATGCAGAAGAGCAAAACAAACTTGAATCTTGAGACAGTATGAAATTTTTGTGTGAAGCTGTGTCATGGCCGAACGGCCTGATAGGCCCACTCCTAGAATACTGAGAATCTTGAGCAGAAATTGGAGCACCCCATTGTGCAGGGAACTTCCGATCAGGAAAAGATGAAGATAAACCATCACCAGAAGTCCCCGAAACAAGAGAAATTAAACTGCTGGCAGGACTTTCTGGATAAAGTGGATATGTTGCCTGAAGATCAGTGGAAGTAACATAATTGAGTTTGCCGGCACTTTTAAGATCCATGGAAGCTGAAAGAAACTGAGCAAAAGGCACATCTGGAGATGAGGGAGTAGTCAGATGAGCCAATTCTGGTGGTGGAGTGAGAGGGGCAGTAGATGGCTCAGTTGTGAAGGTTGAGAAAACAGGAGGAGAAACCAGCTGTGTTTCATGAGCATATGGCCCTGTGGCATACATGGTGGACGAAGGACCTCCAGGAGAGTTGGCAGACAATGACAGGAAACAACTAGGTGATTGAACTGTTGAAGGAAGTGCAGAATTTGTAAAAGACGCTGGTGAAGATGGTGGAGCTAGAAGAGATGGGGTTATTGTTGTGGCTTGATTAGTCAGTCCAGAAGGTTGTGGACCATTAGTCTGGTTTGCAGAATTATTGCCCTCTGGAATACGAGATGCAGGTACCACACGTTTTCCACCATTATGTTTACCAAAGCAGAACAAGCGACCCCAACATTCTCCCCACCTTCCTCGCTATCAAAATGGAAAAGTATTTACAATTTCAGTTGAACTGAATACAAGAACCATACAAAATTATAAAACAGAAATTTTAAAAATAAAATTGCACCCATAATAGCTCATAAGTTAAACTACAATTATTTATTGATACCATCAAGGTCCTGCCATGATATACACTATGATTACTTGCACATTATTATAAGTATCCATACTTTCTGATGCTTTAATTTTATAAAAAATGAAAAACTGACATGCAATACAAATAAGAATTAGAACAAACTCATTGTCAAGGACTAGGGCTTATGCTGAATTGTCAAACAGGTCTCAAAATATTGGATTATGTAAATAGTTTTGGAACTTTCAAGATTCAATAGTTCTTTTTTTTCTGATGAATAATTAAGCATATTAAATAGATAAAGAGAGATTATACATAAAGATACAGGGTATGCCATATGAAACCATATAACCCAATCCCAACCCGACCAAAGTACAAACTAAAGGCCCTCAAGTGGCTAAAAAACTACAAACTCGTTCCCCGCCCCCACCCAACAAGAAACCAGCACCACGAATCCCTTCACAACTGCATAAGCTCTCTAAATAGAGCCCCTATAAATAAGTTTGATCTCCCTGCCCCATGTTTGGCTAGCCGATCCATAAGAAAGTTAACCGCTCTAGGCACATGATTGAACGAGGCATTCAGATCACCTGCCAACACTCTAGCTCTACGAGTGAGATGTGACAGCCTCCAAGACCCGCTAACACTTTTGGTCATCCATCTAAAGATAGTCTCTAAATCACCCTCCACTCCACCACTAAGTCCCTGATCCCAATCCTTTGACTTCAAAAAGACCACCAAGAATGGCAATAAGCTATGCCCAAGTAGAATCCTCAGCTCCCACTGGCCCAATAAAAATGATGGAAATAGCACCCCGATGATCACAAAAAGACCTCCAATACCTGAAGGTCCTGGATTGCCAAAAGAGCACACGTCAACATTGTCCTCCATGGTACCCTCAACCAGCTCTCTCCACCTAGAGGTGGCACACCTTTTAAAACAGGGATGAAAAGCAACAAATCAACCACTCTCTAGCCATCTGAGAAATACTCAAACCTCGAAACTCTGCTCGAATAGCCACCCACAATGCTACAGCAACCAGAATAGACTCAAGCACCTGCTCCCTAGTTCCTTGACTATCATGAAATATATTGCAGTTCCTCTCCATCCATATGTGCCACACAATTGCGTGAAATATAATCTTGCACATGATCCGCCCCTCCTCCCTAATCCCCTAACCCTCTACTGCTCAAACCAATCACCAAAAGAAACCGGCACCACCCATGCAACATCAATCATCTGTAGAAGTCGCATCCATATACTCCAAACAAATGGACAACGAAGAAATAGGTGGTCAATACTCTCCCCAACCTCCCTACACGCATAAAGCATACATGCGGGGATAAGGTAGACCTCTTCCACGTAGTATTGATCCTATAGAGAAGTGCAATCCAAAGAAAAGCCTTAATCTTAGGTTTTCCATAAGTGAGATACAGGGAACGGGGCAGGAAAATCAAATAGATCTCGCTGAGAGATACTAAAAAAGGATTTACAAGAAAAAACACCAAAAGAAGAAGGGGACCAATCCAACCCATCCCTAATCAATAAACAAATGAAAAAATCCTATAGGGAATCAAAAAGGGAGGCTAACTCCTCAAGCTCAATGGATCCAGGATCTCTTCTAAAAAAAAATTCCAAGATAGGCCATCAACTGACCAAGATAAAATGTCAAATGAAATGGCCTTAAGCAAACAGACTATAGAGAATAGGTGAGGAAACTCAACAGAAAATGTAGACCATCCCCACCAAAGATCGTGTCAAAATAATGTGGAGGAGCCAAAACCTACACATATACAGGTATGGGAATAGAAAAAGGAACCAAGCAAACGAAAGATTTCCACAGGCATGATTAGGACGACTGTGCCCTAAGTTTAATGGTCCATCCATTATTTCCTCTACCATATTTGTTACTGATCGCCTGGTGCCAGAGACTTTCTAGTTTTGTGCTGAATCGCAAAAGAGATGAAATACAGCATGCCACATTGCCAATATCTAACCCACCTCTCTCCCTAGCTGTAACCCCTTCCACCCTACTAGATGCGGCTTCCTAGACCCACCTCTTCTCATAGGAACTCCCTCTAAGCTTTCTCGAAAATATTGAGTACTCACTTTGGCATTCGAAACAATGACATATAGTGCACTGACTAATTTGTTAAGAACGACTTAATCAATGTGATCCTTCCCCCAAAAGAGAGATAATTCCTCTTCGATAATGCCAATCTTTTCTCCACTCTTTCAATTACCAGATCCCAAAAACTCACAGCCTAGGGGATGCACCAAGAGGAAGACCCAAACAAGTTGATGAGAGCTGACCCATCCAACAACCTAACTCTCGAGTAAGAGACAGATTCTTCCTCCATGATGTTCAACCCCATCAAGATACTCTTTTCCCAATTAAGTCTTAGGACCAAAGACCATATGAAATGTATGCAGGATGCTCTTTATCCAACAAATCTGATCTCTAGACGCCTCCATCAACACCAAGAGATCGTTTGCAAACTGAAGATGAGACACCCTAAGACCTGAACCCCTAAATCAAACCTCTCTAAACTGCACCATCAAAAAACCAATGAACCATTTCAGTCGCTGAGACAAAAGGTCCCCCTTGATGCAACCTTCTAGAGGATTGGAAGAAACCCACCACCAACCCATTCAAAAGGAAAGAGAATTGAACCTTGTCCAAACATCCATGATCCATTTCCTCCATCAATCTCCAGAGCCCTCCCAGTCTAATACCAAATCTAAGAACTGCCATTTGACCTTGTCAAAGCCTTTTCAATATCCACTCTTTAAATAATAAAATCTCATATTTAGGTTTTTTTTTTTTTTTTTTTTTTTAAGTGATGAGTTCTTTTATTACCTTCAAAGTAAAAGAGAAAGATATAGCACATGGTACCCATCAGAGATGGGTTAAAAAATAGACAATAGAAAATAGAATCCTCGGACCTAGAAGTCACAAGAACTTCATGGATCAGAAAATACCCTATCCCAATGATACAATTGCAACCCAGTCCCTCAAGATATTATCTACAAATATCAACCCGATATCTTTCCTAATACAAACCCATGATGCTGAGGCAGTCAGTACATCATTGATGATTCCCACCTTCCTTACAGTTTGCACCTTCAAAAATACACCGATTTCAGACCTTCCAAATGGTAGAATACAAAGCCGCATGATCCATCATCTTACCCCTTTTCCAAAATGAGGGAATCTCTATTGTTCTGATAACTCTGCTAGGGATCTAGCACCTATAAAAAGCTGCATGATGTATCATCTTACCATTTTTCCTGAAATGAGGGGATCTCCGTTGTTCTGATTACTCTGCCTGGGATATCAGTAGCAACCATAAAAATCTGCATGATACATCATCTTATTGTTTCCCACAAAACGAGGGAATCTCCGTTGTTCTGTTAACTCCACTGGGTATATCTGTAGCACCCAACACACTCATCCGTAGCAATGATGAGTCCCACACATATTCCACATCTTGTATTTAGTTTAACCTAATCTCCTTACAGCCCCATTTGAAAGCTCATATGTACAGGAACTACGTATTTACTGGTCAAACAAATACATCCACGTCCTCTGCACCATAGTTATTCATTCACCCAATCTTGTGGTGGGGGAGGAGACCATCCGCAACATGGTCTGATGGAAATCAAACCAAAGGATCGTTACTAAAAGGTTCCATGGATCAAAGATATTTTTCCAGATTCACATACACGTCTTAAACCCTCGCTTAGAATATTAGCGCAGCTTCGCCGTACATTCCAAAACGTGAAGTCGTGAACTGAACTTTGCATTTATAACCCAGCAAAAATCTAAAACCGGGCAAGGTAAGCAGAGATCACAAGACGATAGCAAAGAAATATCTCTATATTCCGAGACAACCATCCCCTATTAAACATAAATCGTATCGGTAAGGAAAAAGAAGAATCCAAGCAAGAAATCAGCAAATCCACCACGGGCGTCCAAATTTTCACTGCAACAACCAGATCTGATAAAAAGGAGAAAACAAAAAAACAAAAATCACACCTATACCCCGCAGTCAAAATGACAACGAATGATCAACACAGTAGTGTCAAAATGTAAATCCAAGTACGAAAACGTTTTGAACTGTATATTAGGATTAAATATATTAGAGAAATTGTGATAACCAACACACCCGTTCCTGTTGTGGAAAACTACCCTCCGATGAGCCAAACGCCGTTGCAGCAGTACTAATTGACGCCCCGCCGCTTCTGCGACTGTTTCCTCCAATATTGCCAGCCATACTTCAGATCTTCCCGTCACATTTCCAATCCTAGAATCTAATATAAGAATTACACCTGTAACCAGAATGCGAATTTCAAACAGACAGATTCGATAGTGGCAAAAAGAGACAAAAATTTAGATCAAAAATACAATAATGAAGTGATAAGAGGATGAAGTGATAGAGAGGGAGCTTTACAGTATTTTCGTCGGAACAAGGGAACAAATGACTGACTAAGAATATATTGGAGGAACGTTGGAAAGATTTAGAGACGCCATCAAAGTGAGAGCTGTGATCGATTCGTCCTTAAATCCGCGATCTTCGCTTCTGTGCACCCACAGTTTTCAGATTCAGATGCTCCTCTCTCTTCCCTCTCCCTTGTTAGTTACACTTACACATCTTACACTGTCTAAAGATGCGAGGTTCCGCTGAGCTCCAGCCTCGGCGTCAGGCTTGGAAATAAAGCAAGCCTTTTCCCCGGATTGTCTTCGCGAAAGAAAGACAGGCCCAGGGACACGTCCATCGGCCCACAAATCGGGTGTTTGTTTTTTTGATAGTAAGGCCTCGTTTGGCTTTCATTCCGGATTAGGAATTCATACCGAGAATGAGTTCTTAAAATTCATTTTGCGAATCAATTTTGAAGTCTTTCTAATTGCATTTGGTTAGCACGTAGTAGAATGAATTTTCACCTAGAAAATTGTTTGGTTAACAAGTAATAAAATGAGTTCCATGAAATCTCACTTAACATCTCTTGCAGGTTCTTCAGATAATTTAATTGTTAAAATGGTGAGATATTGGTGTATGGTACCCCTAAATATGCAAGCACCTAAAAATCACGATATTCAAAGAAACTGTACATTGTTGGTCCAACATCAATTGAATGCTGGAAATGTCAATGGAGTTAAAAGAACTGTGTTTTCAACCGTAAGATTTTAAATAGCTTATGGTATTATCCTTTTCCAATAACATCAACTTCATGAAGTCATATGATACATCCTATAATAAAATTAATTGGAAATCTTACAACAAAGAATGTGTCATCTAATAATTAGCCAAATATATTGCTCCAGCACTTCTCGATGGCCTCTAGCACCTTCTTACGTTTAGAAAGATCTTGAACAACCCATTCCCATGTTGTGGCCTTAGGTGGGAGAAATTTCTGCAACATTACTTCGACAATATTGGAAGCAGAAATGGTCCTGTGCCGAACCACAAGCTCATCTAGAGACACAAACTGTGAATAAGAATGTTGCATGTCACCTCATTTGGCACACAACCCTTGAGAAACATATTATCCACAAGCTTTGCCGCATGGACCATGTCACCCTTCTTACAGAGTGCATTGATCAAAACATTGTAACTTGACTTGGTAAGCACCCCTCAACCTGCATCTCGTCCAGCAATGAAACCGCTTCATCAATTCTACTCTCCTTGCACAACCCATCCATTAATGTGCTGTAAGGGAACACATCGGGCATACAATTCCGAGATGGCATTTCTCGAAATGCTTCAATAGCTCTATCAATCAATCCCAATTTGCACATAGCTTTAATAATCAAATTGAAAGTAAGGACATTCGGTGAAATACCTCTTCCCATAACAGACGAATGAAACTCTAAAGCACGACTAAAAAGATCCCCTTGAATAATAATGTTAAGAACCGAGTTAAATGATCAAACAGTTTGCCTGCATTGGAACTCCTCAACCATTCTATCAAACAAGTTAACGGCTTTAGCAGGTAGATGCGCTTTCCCATAAGCTTTGAATATAAGGATGAAAATTTTCTCCGAAAAGGCTCTATTTTCCCGCTTCATTCGATCCAGAACCTTCTCCAACATTGCAAAATCACCCTTGTCAACATAATTCTTAATGAGAAAATAGAAGGTGGAATCACCCTGTTTGTACGAACCCAATTTAGGACCCGACTTGAATATTTCATCCGCAAGAGGATTTTCAACCTTTTCTTCATTTTCGTGGTCATTATCAGAAGTTTTACTCACGGAATTGCTAAGAACCGAAAAGGAACAACCAGAAAAAGTCAAAATCTTACATGGGGTTGAAGAAAGCTTCCACCTTTCGCTTCTTCCAATTAAAATCCTGAAGGGCATAGTTGATTACTTCAGTTATTGATAGACGAAAACCAAACCGTCCACACATTTTGCAGGGCTTGTGGATCTCTCTGAGTTTCTGAGTGAACCCAACGGCAGTTTGAAGTTTAAACTCGATACAAGGGAAAGAAGCTCGCGGATATTGCAAGCCTCTCTTGTATCGACTTCGTAGAATCCAGAGATATGAAGAACAACAAGAGGGATAGATCTAGACATAGGTTTTGCTTCGGATAGAAATAGGTTCACTGAGTAGCACTCCGGCCCGTTGGTTATCCGGGATACTGCAAGACACAAAATGAAGTAGATGAAAGGAAAAGAAAGAAAATATTTCTAAACACCTCTAGCCACGATAAGAACGGTCGTCAAATCATTTCAACGTGTAGCAACGAAGGCAATGGAGGCTTGAAAATGAAGGATTGAAGAGGAGGGATTTGCTGGTTCGTTGAAGAGAAAGGCAGCATTACTCTATTTACATTTTATGCCACTCTTTAATAGTTAACTCATTTTACAAGTTTGCCACCGTAAAAACGCTCAAAACTCATTCTCAAAATTTGGAAACGGGGTCTGAGCCGATTTTAGAAAACACTAGTTTTTTTATTCTCATTTTGGAAGAATGAGTTTTGACACACTTTACCAAACATTTGTCTATCTCTCAAAATTCATTCTAGGCCTTGGAACTCATTCCAAGGCTTGGAATGAGTTCCCAAAATGAAAGCCAAACGAGCCCTAAGTTATTAACTCAGCGCAAATCGTTTTTTCTTTTTTTTGGGTGGAAACAGCGCAAATCGGTTTTTTTTTTTTTTTTTGGGGTAACGAGCGCAAATCGGTTTGAAATCGTGATCTAAAGCGTTACTCATTCAAGAATGGCACGGGCCCTTCCAACTCGGGATTAACTCGAGAATTTAATGAGCCAGCTTGGTTCCTCTCGTGGAAGGAGAGAGGTGTGTATGTCACGAGTCTTGCCGAATGCTCATGGATGGTCGCGGTTGAGTGCGAAGGGGACGGCCGGTTGGCGGGGCGGGCGGCTTTGGGTGAGGTTGGAGGGTTTGAAAACGTCTGGCCCTTTTAACTATAGCTGTTAGTGTTGCTTGACTCAGGAAAGCATTTCCTTTATAGCCAAAATCCGGTGGTTCTATGAAACCGCCAGTTGGGATGAAATTTGAATGTGTGGGGCTCTCTCTTGAAATGGCATCCATCCGAGCGTATCACGCTGGCACCACTGCCATCCAGGTGAAACGCTCTCTTGATTCAAATGCAAACACGTTTAGTATCTAATGGTTGCAAACATTTTGCTTATGAAAATAGAAAAAAAATTATGAAAAAAGCCAAACCATTAGATACTACTACACATGCTAGCACCTGTCATTGCATGGATAGCACCAATAAATGACGGCAGAATATATCATCCCAAGTTCAAGCTCTTGTCAATTGTGGTCTTTGGCTGGCTCGATAAACACAACTCGCCTTGACATTGATAAGAAGTAAGATGGTAAGGTTGTAGCACCCCGGAACCAGGTCCACCCGTATCGAGTTTATATTAGCTCCTGAGCGCTAGCTTAGGGTCCAAAGTGGTGAAAACTAACTTAAGAACTAACCAGACACAAAAATAACTTCCTAAAATTTTTCAGAAAAACGGCTATATAACAGCTGTAAACACAAGAATGGGCTAAGCCCCCAATCACTGATAATCACAAAATAAACCAATATAACCATTCACAAACTAAACCATCAACATACAAAGATCTGAAATAAAGTTTACTAAGTTCACACCCTCTCTCCCTCTTTTCATTTATAACATATACAATATGTACAGTTTCCAAAAATATTAACATATACAACTATCCAAAAAGTGACAACTACAAAAGTGCAATCCAGCCCTAGCCAGGATAGTAGTAATCCTCGGGGCAATAATCATCATCAGTATCACTATTTCTTCTTACCCCAGTTCGTGCTTGCCCTGCAGATTTGTCTGAAAACAAAACCAGTAAAACACAAAAACGCGTGAGACTAACTTCTCAGTAAGCAGCATAATGCAAGATATAAACAGTTGATGCAATTTTACATAATAAAATAACATGCTACATATCATACGATCAATTCCATCAAATCATGCGATGAACAATTCACATATAACAATACCATGTCAGAAATAAAGTGTGTGTAAGATTCATGAATTAGCGTGTCTGTAAATCGGGTTAACCACCCTTAACTGGTTTGCCACCTCACTACCCGTTGTGGAAGCCGCGCACGGTCATCGCACGAGTGGAGCACCCACGCATGGGCTAGCACGCTGCAGCTCATCGATCACACACAAAGGCCTCACCTATCCCACACGGTGGTACGCAATTAGCCCGGGATATTAACTCGACAAGCCATCACTAACGCACGATCTAGACTGACTGTGGATCCACGACCAACTATATACTGCTTAGACTAGTATAAGAATTAATCATTCAAATCTTTTACTAAACAAAACCCATAAGAACTCAACTGCCCAGATACAATTAAAATCAAGTGAACCTCGCTGTTCACTTGCCACTACATCCCTAGGCCATTCTACCTTTCAGGAATGCCATAGGCTCATTGCCTTTCTCAATAACAAAAAGCATCAGCTTCAATTTCCAATTACAATCTCAAATCATTTTATAAACCACTTTCGAACACAAGTTAGAAATAAATCAATTTCAGGTTCAGAGAATACCGATACAAATTATCCACTGTTGGTTTGCAATTACTGTTTACTCTGCAAAACTGATTTTAACTAGTTAATTGAATGCTAAACCTGATTTAATCTATGAGGAATTAGTATGCGTGCCATATATCATTGGAAAGCTCTACGAGTCTAGTTTCCAACGCAATAAACGGTTTGTAATTCGAAGTTTCCTACAGGAAGTTATGACTGTTTTACTACAGGTGGTTACAATCTGCCGTGAAACCTACTAGACGGAAATCATCAACTTTTTCTGGATTTTTCTTACAATACCTCAAGTTCCGATTGGTCCCAAACCAATTCCATTCAACTAAAAATACCCTAAACTAAATTTTAAACTACTAATATGAATTTTTACACGAAATTTCTTAGCCTTCGCTAGTCATCGAAATTTTAAACTATTAACCCCACCTTAAGTCTCTAACAAAAGATAGCCTGACGGAGGGCTGTTATGAGTTAATTTCAAATTGTTTCCCATCCAACCAAATATCCCCTAACAATATCATTCACATCACAACCCTCATTAGCTAAAATACAACCCATAAAAGAGTGAGCTACCAAAAATCCAATTTCAGAATGCCCTAAGAGCATAACAAAAACCTCATATCAATTCAAGCCATTACCAAGACAACCCAAATTGAATAACAATCCTGCAGATTTTTACTAACTCAACCTCCCAGGTAAGAGGATAGCTAAGCCATGCAAAGTATAATAACAAAGAACCTAAATAAGCACTTATATATTGTGATCATACCATCTCATTCTAAATCAGAACCTAAATCAGCATTTTCTCATGCCAAATCAAAATCTAAAATCAGAACCTAAGTTAAACTCTCATGCCCATTTAGAACCTAAAATCATAACTTAAATCCACACTAAACTAAAACAGAATCATCTTACCCCATACCATCAAACCCAAATGAAACTAAATCAAATTTGGAGAACCTCAAAACAAACTCTGAAACTAAACTCTCATGCCAAATCAGAATTTAACATCATAACCTAAATTGAACTCTCATGCCAAATCAGAATTTAATATCAGAAACTAAATCAAACTCTCATGCCAAATCAAAATTTAACATCAGAACCTAAATTGAACTCTCATGCCAAATCATAATTTTCATCGACTGGTTTCTCAACCAAGGAAACCCCAAACGTGTAGCGACTGGTGCTTTTGGTCTCTCAGGCCAAACGACCCAACACCTTTTGCAAACAAACAATAATTTACAGCAAAACAGAAACATGCTAATCAATCAACAGAAACCCAACGGTAATCAATTGACAAACAGAAACCAAAAGAGAAGAAAAACCAAACAGTAGTCAATAAAACTCATGCTCAATCGACCAACAGCAATCAAACAGATGTCGAAATCAACCAACAGCAATCGATCGACAAACAGAAATAAATAGAAAAACCATAACAATCGATCAAACAGAGGAAAACGTGCTACTTACCAGATTTCGCAGAATCTCACCGCTCAAACAAGAACAGTCGCCCAGAACAGAACCCCTTCTCCTCTTCTTCCCCTTTTTTTTCTTTCTTCTTTTCTCTCTTGCGTCTATTCCTCACGGACGACCACCCCTTTTTGCTTCCCTTCTCCTTTCCTCTTCTTCTTCTCCTTTCCTCTCCTCCTTCTCCTACGTCCCCCTTCTCTTCCTCCACGATTTCTTCTTCTTCTTTGGCGTTTCTTTTCCTCCAAACCCTTAATGCCCAAGAGATGAAAGTTTTGTCTTTAAAAAAAAAAACATCTTGAACCGGTTCAACCAAAATGAACCGACCAACCACCCATTAACTTATAACCCTCAAACCAATAACCCATAAATAACCCCTTTAATATGTTGAACCCAATTGGCTTTACTATTATTATTATATTATATTTTTTTTTTCCAATTAATCTAATTAACTTATTAAATCTTTATTTACTCGTATTTAAAATTCCAGGGTCTTACAAAGGTGCAGGGTTAAGATGACATTAAAACTAGATAAATTGCTTAATTATAAAATGTAAAGATGGAAGTGTGGCAAAACTCAAAAAGAGAAGGTAAAAAATGAATATATTCAAAAGTGATTAGGCATAACATGCATCGGAGATAAAATTAAAGATGAGTGGTTAAAGTGGTTTGGAAATGTAAGGTAAGACCTAGAGATGGACCTATAAGAAGCAAAACGACACATAATTTATGACTTAATAGATCAAGAGGAAAACCTAAAAAGACATTAATTGAGTTTATAAAACAATACTTACATAAACATGAGCGAATTCATTACAAAAAAAAACAAAAACATGACCGAATTGATTATATGTTTCTAGATAGAACAAGATGACTAATCCCACTTTGGTGGGAACTAGGGATGGCAACGGGGTAGGTTCAAGTTGGTTTTTGGTGAAACCGCACACAGTAAAAGTAAAAAAGGATAAAATAAAATGCGCACACAACAATTTTTACCCAAGACTGTGTTTAGAGCCTTGGATTTGGTGAGAAAATAAAAGAAACTTAAAAAGAAAAGAAGAGAAAAATATTGATTTTCTTTTCTCTTTCGGTGTTTGGATGAGATGGGAAATTTAAAGAAAAGAAATATATATTTTAATAAGATGATGAGTTGGGGTGGTGGTGGTGGGTGAGTGGGAGCAGGTGGGTGTTGGTATGGTTGGTGGGGTGGCAATAGCAATGGTGGTGGTGGTGGTGGGCGATTGTGGTGGGCCGGTAGGAATGGTGGTAGTGAGGGGGCAACGGTAGTAGATGGTGGTTGTGGCAAGCAGTGGCGAGTGGTGGTGGTTGGGGGTGGGGTGGTGGAGGGATGGTTGTGGGCCTGGTGTTGGTGAGTTAATGGGTGGTGTGTGGTGATGGTTGTAGGGTAGTAAGCGTGGTATTGGTGGTGGTGCTGGTGTTGGTAGGCATTGATGGGTGGTTGTGGTGGGATTGTAGGGTTGGTAGTGGTAGCGGTGTGGATGGTGGTAGTGGTGTGGTGGGTGGGTGTTGTGAGTAGTGGTGTGGATGGTGGTAGTGGTGTGGTGGGTGGGTGTTGTGAGTAGTGAAGAGAGATGGTGAACTTTCATTTCTTTCGAAATCTCTACATTTTTTTGAGAGAAAAATTTGTACATTAGAGAAACAATCTGGCTTTCCTTTATTCTAATCAAACGAGAAACAAGAAAATTTTAATGCGGCCTAAATAGTCTAGCAGGTAATTTTCTCCCCAAAATTTAATGGTCTAGTCTAGACGTGTGACTTAATACATCGTCCTTAAAATTGAATTAATCCCTCCAGGAAATAAATCTCTTGATACGATAGGTCTCAAGACACCCAGCCTCCAGAATATAATGGTTTTCTTACGTGTAGGCTGCATGATATACCTGCGAACCTCAAATATATCTCTCAACGAGTAACTAAGGGAGGAGAAAGAGAACTCACTCTCTTAAATGATTTCCATTCTCAAAATGGATCATGCGAGTCCCTATTGTAGAGAGTTGTGCACCCGTTCAAATACACCCTTTTCAGGCGAAGATGTGTATTCGAGGGACAGATAGGTGCCTCTTCACTGACAAATTCGTGTTAAAGGAACACTATGCTATTCAAGGCATCTATTCAAAAGGTTACTTATGGTGGACAAATCCCTACAAGAATTGACTTAGATTACATATATATATGGAAAAATATATTAGGACCCACAAAAGCCTATAGAAGGAATTCACCAGAATAAATGCCAAAACAATTTTACATCATTTAAATATACACAAATATTAACAATCTTCTACATGATTCACATTTAATTTTGAAGATAAACAAGGATATGTTGACTGATTGAAAGAATGACAAGTGGAAAGGCATGCGCAATGTGTGCTGTTAACATCTGGGAATGTTAGAAATTGTAATTGAAGGTACTTGTTTAAATAGGAATGCATAAATTGAGATTAAAGATATTTGTTTAAAATGGGATTTGCAAATTTGTAACGATTGTGAAGTTTATAATATGTTATATAGAAGCCAAACAATATAAAAGTAAAAGCTATTGGAAGGTTACTTGAATACAACGTGCCTTGCATGGCTTATGCAGAGTATAGATCGTTGGTCTTCTCGTCTCTCAAATGAATTTTTTTGTCTCTTTGATTATTGGGTATGGGAACACCTTCTTTTATAAGTTGACGCTTGTATATCCACCATTAATCTATGTTATATAATCTATATTTATATTACTAATAAAAAGAACAAGGGAATATTTTTCTCAGATTCTGGTCTCTATTCCTTTTTCTAAATACCCTCTCCAAACAAAACAATTTCTTACTTATTTAAATGGGCCGCATAAATTTGCTACTCGTGTTGTGCGCATGTAGTCCCCTAGTTGGATTGAAACAAACATATTGGATCCCAGCTAAAGTTTTTATTTTTCTCTATTAATTATGTCCACAAAGATACGATGTTTCCAATGATGCACGTGGACTAATTTATATTTATTTATATTTATAGTAATATAAAGAGAATTGACCAGATTTTGATCGATGATCTATGCCTAAAATGCCCCAACTAAACATTCATAATTACATTATTCAAAAATTAATAAGAAGTAAAAGTCGATAACTACCCGGAACGTGTGTCAGTTTCTAATTACAATAATTCAGACGTTGAAAACTGTCCCCGAAAAAAGAGTGTCGGACGTTATCTTTAGCAACTTGCGCACACGGTCCCTATCTAATGGTTCTTTTTAAAAGGGAAAATTACGAAAAAGGGCTACTTTACAGCCATTATTACAAAAACATGTCATAAAGATGCTTAATTTCAAAAACATGCCACTTTTGAGATTTAATGTCAGAAAAGGGTCATTGCACGTTTGGGAGGGGGGAAACACGTGCTGTCGTTTTCTCCTCTCCTCTCCTCTCCTGTGCGAAAACCCTGCGAAAACGAACGGAAGCCGACGAAGAACGAACGCCGACACCGTGTTTCGGTGTTTTGATGATGGCAATTTTGAAATATTTTTATTCGAAATCTCCCCGACTCCTGTCATCTTCCCCAGCTATTCGTCGGTTCCGACGGATGTTGAAATGAGGAAACAAATCAAAAATCGGATTTCAGTGGCACAGAGCTCAGATCCAAAGCCGAAACTCGTGAGTCCTTCCACGTAACGCCGCTGAAATAACACGGATTCTGATTCGGCTGCCAGCTCTGAAGAACATTAGGGCTCGGAAGCGCACCTTTGAAGTTAATCAGCTGCTGAGCATCTTTAGCAACTCCATTAACGGCAACTGGTGAAGTCTTTCCGGCGAGGAAACCAACAGAGGCGAACGTGAAGTAGCAGCAACAGAAGAAAACCTTATTCAAAGCGATGGATTCAGATGTGAACGGAAAAACACTACAAAAGGGAAAGGCTAAATGTTGTATGAGTGTTGGGGATTGGATTAACAGGAGAAAACGAAGATGAAAAACCTTGATAAGCACGCAGAAAAAATCCAATAACTCACCTTTTGAGCATCTTTAGGGATTCATAACCACTGTAATACATCTGACCAACCAAGACCTGCATAGCAATCGCCAGCCTTGGCCTCCTTGAGAGTGGCTTCGAACCACCTTTTCACACAATCAGAGATGACCTGCGACAACGGTACGCGATTCCGCCAATCTGGGTTCTCCATTTTTAGCTTCAATTTCCCCTATTCTCCGCCAACCCCGTTTGATTTTGCAGCTTCAGGCGAAAAGACACGGTTTCTTGACATGGGTTTTGCGTATTTATGACATTTGATCTTGTCGGACGTGATTCTAGCGAATTCTTGTAACCTGGTTGGAGAGGGATGTGATTTTCCCATAAAACAGAGAGAAATAACGGAGAAGACAATAGACAAGGATAAGTGAGAGAAAAGATTGTTAGATTGTTTGCCGCCGTCCTTATTTGGGTTTCATTGTGGATTTCGGATTCGAAATCCCTCTACTGGAGGGAGTCTAAGAATTGTTAAGCAAAGGCTGAACAGCTTTTCGCACAGGAGAGAAGAGGAGAGGAGAGAACGACGGCACGTGTTTCCCTCCTTTATATTCAAGGGCATTTTGGGCATGGTAAATATGCCAAACGTGCAATGATCCCTTTTTGACATTAAATCTCAAAAGTGGTATGTTTTTGAAATTAAGCATTTTTATGGCATGTTTTTGTAATAATGGCTGTAAAGTAGCTCTTTTTCGTAATTTCCCCTTTTTAAAATTTTATCTAACTTTCTTCTAAGTAAGTCACGTCAACTCAGGGAAAAAAAAAACCTTAAATATTGTCTTTTCCATTTCAAAACGTACTTTCCTCCGGTAAAAAGACACAGCAAGTAACCCAAAACTGAAATGGTGAATGCAAAATTATTTGAGGAATTCAATAAAAAAAAAAAAAAGAGTGTCATGAAAATGAGATAATGATTTGTGTGGATCTAACAAAAGTGATCATATAAATAAAAGAGACCTGAAATGCTTTAGAAAGTTAAAAAAGGAGAGGATTCGGATTGTTGTGATCTGAAATGGGAAGAGTTAGGGCTATTTATAAGTTTTTCTAATTGACTTTTTATCACTGTTACCTTCAAATGTGATTGTTCTTTAGTGGTTGTAAGGCTAGAATTTTCACGAGTTTATATGTTTAACCCCTAAACTAGCTGTTATTTGGCAATTGGGAAGGGATAAAATTGTAGCATTCAAGTAAAAACAAAAAAAAAAAAACTTTTTTTTTTTGATCAAATGGTTAGCGTGCCATCAGGCCGGTCGTTGCAATCAAGAAGTATTGGCATTCCATGCACGCAGGCTAGTTCGGGGCGTGCCTAAGGCTATGTTTGAAACCTTGGATTTGGGGAGAAAAGAAAAAAAAATGCTAAAATTGTCTTTTCTCTTGTTTGGTTTAGGTGAAGGAAAATGAGATTTTCTCTCAATCTTTCTCTCAAATGCAAAAAAATTCTCTTCAAAAAGGTAGGAATTTTGAAAAAAAAAAAAAATCATCACTTATCACTATTAACACCACCCACCCATCCCATCACTAGCACCATCCACCACCACCATAACCCATCACTCGCCATTACTGCCGACCACCACCACCCACCACCACCACTAGCTGCCACTGCCCCCCTAACTTTTAATTTTTAATAAAAAAATGTATATGTTTTATATATTTTTTAATTAAAATTTAAGTTTTGCCCCCCCTAAAATTTCTGGTTTGCCCCCCCAACCCATTGAAAATTTTTATATTTTATAAGAATCCCTTCTAAAATTTCTGGTTTGCCCACCCCCAACTTATTGAAAGTTCTATATTTCATGAGAACCCCCTCTAAAATTTCTGGTTTGCCCACCCCAACTCATTAAAATTTATATATTTCATGAGAAGTATTAATTGAAATTTTTTTTTGCCCCCCCAGATTTGGAGTCCTGGTTCCACCACTGCCCATTGTCACCCGGCACTACTGCCCACCATTCCAACCCATCATATTTACTAAAATATATATATTTTTCTTTTCTTTTCTCATATCATCTAAACATTAAAAGAGAAAAGACAACCTAAAAGGGCCGACGACCGAGGCTGGCATGTGGGCTGGCCTGTAAAATGGAATAGGCTGCGGAAACAGTGGCAACAAGGGGCAACGTACCCTTTTGTCTATTCCGGACGATTTTTGAAATGGGGCGCCGTTGAATTTTCCCGCTCTCCTTTTGTCTACTCCGGTTGCTATAAGCCTATAAAAAACGGGAGAGAGAGAGAGAGAGTTCCTCCCGTTGGTTACAGTTTTTCGATCTAATGATTGTTATTTTTATTATTGTTTCTATTGCGAACCACTGTTAATTTTCCTTATATTTTCCTATAGAAATCCAAAACAACGATTCAATAGCGAGAAACGAACATTTCTGGCGGCAGTCGGAAATGGGTCTCGGAATTGATACGTCCGACGAGTTTATAAATGGCGAGCCGGAATCATGCCCGGGTTCATCGAGAAAACCGAGGATTTTCATCAAGGAAATGATTATGAGAAATTTCAAATCATATGCCGGAGAGCAAAGGGTTGGCCCCTTTCACAAGGTTAGGGTTTGTTTTTCCCCTTTCTTCTTCCATCTATTGAATTCAGTTCTCCGTCCACTCATGCCACTTATTAATTTTTCCGATTGTTAATCTGGTATTAGTTTACACCTTACCAATCTCGCCCTTTGATATTCTCTGATTTGTGATAACTCATTACCTTTTTTCTCCATTATTTTTCCTGTTCTTGGCAGAGCTTTTCTGCTGTAGTTGGTCCCAATGGTAGTGGGAAGAGCAATGTGATAGATGCCATGCTCTTCGTATTCGGGAAACGTGCTAAGCAGGTATTACTATTTACAACAACTGCCATCCAGCTCGTCACTTCTCTTATCTTTTCCCCGCTTCCCCGGGAAACCTAAAGCACTTACTGCTTTTTATTATTAGTCCTTTGATTTTTGTTTTAACTTCACATATGCTAAAATTGATTTTGCGCAGATGCGCCTTAACAAAGTTTCCGAGCTCATTCACAATTCCACGAATCACCAAAATCTAGACAGTGCTGGGGTTTCGGTTCATTTTCAGGAGATCATTGATTTGGTACTTCTATTTATCTGTTTCCTCCAACCACCTAATGTCACACAAGATATTTTTATTTGACGGTGCTTCTGAATTGTGTTAACTTTTAGAAAATTTTATAGGACGATGGAACATTTGAAGTTGTACCTGGAAGTGATTTTGTGATTTCTAGAGTTGCATTTCGAGATAATTCTTCAAAGTACTACTTAAATAGCCGTGGGAGCAATTTTACGGAGGTTACTAAGAAATTGAAAGGGAAAGGAGTGGACCTGGACAACAACCGGTTCTTGATTCTTCAGGTTTGTTTCATGTTTCAAAATGCTTTTAATTAGAGTGAACAACACGTGTGTTGTAAAGCTTATTTGATGACTGTTGTCAGGGTGAAGTTGAGCAGATTTCACTGATGAAGCCAAAGTCTCAAGGGCCTCATGATGAAGGATTTCTTGAATATCTGGAGGACATAATTGGCACTAATAAGTATGTTGAGAAGATCGAAGAATCATATAAGCAGTAAGCTCTTTAGTTTCTCACTTGTTCTTTAAGGAAAACATTGCTTGTACTAGTATAAGTTTAATTGCACTTAGATTGTGTTAAGTGGTTGTCTGACTATTCAATTTTTGAAAGGTTCCTCCATGCCATTAATTCTCTGGGCCAGTCTGGAGTTCCAATGCATGAGGACTCTGGTTGCTAGTTTCCCCTTCTTTTTCATCCTCCCTCTTTAATTGTGTCTTATCTTCCGTAAATACTTGTATATAACAACCACAAAACAGGATCTATGTTTATGACATACTGTAGAAGAAATCAGAATTTTTGGACAATTCCGACCATCAGTTGCAGGGACTCATTTCCTTATGTTTATATCTTTCCAAGTAGTTATTAATTTGCACAAGTATCTGTTTATATCTATTAGATATCTTTTTCGCCTTAAAACTTCTATATAGGGCTGTGGATAGCATAATTAGGTTATATTCATCAAGTAATGGTAATGATAAAATAGCGGCAATATGTATGGGAGAATGTAGAAATATGTTCTTCCATACTTATGGTAGTACGTAGAATAACTCATGCATTGCTTTATTATCTTACAAGTTTCGCAGTTTTGATTACTTGTGCTTTTACACTATAGAACGATGTTAATCAAGGGATAATTTTCAAGAATGTGATGATATGTATCTTTTGCATAGGGATGGCAATGGTTCGGTTAAAACCAATAAACTGAACAGAACCAAACCTATTAGGATGGTTAGTAATCAGTTTTGGTTCGATTTTGGTTTTATGCTATAAAAACTGTTTTGGTTTTAATTCGGTTTCGGGTTTAAGGTCAAACTGGACTGAACCAAACTGATCCTATATAAATGAAACCAAAAAAAGAGAAAAAAATCCACCAATTGGGGATGGGTTGGTTTATTGGTTAAAACCAAATCAAACCGAACCTATCAAGGCCAGGTTTGGGTTTGCATTAGTCATTTTGTGTTCGGTTTCATTTTTATTCTTAAAAAAAAAAAATTTGGTTTGGTTCAGTTTTGGTCTGTATTATACACAAGCCTGTTCAGTTTCGATTTTCTTCAAAGTTTCACTTTTTTCTTCAAAACCCAGCCGAAACCAACTGTTGCCATCCCTACTTTTGCATAAGGGAACACAGATTTCTTGTAAGTCAGCAAAAAACAAATTGACTTTATGTTTGTATTGTTTCGATGATGGTAGAGCAATTTATGCAGAGCAAACTCTATTGAATCTGAATAAATATTTGAAAAGAGAAAGTTCCTGATAAAAATAAGTTCTATCCAATCACACGGTGGCTTAGTTTAACAACTGCACCTTGAAGTTTGAACAATATATTTTTGTTCAGCCATCTATTATGGTTGCTGAATTTGCTCCCTTATCCATGCTTCTACTTTGCCCCCTTATTGTGGGTGTTTTAACTATTCTTGGTGGTTTTGTAGGCTGGAATATGTTAATGAGAAAAGATCTGGGGTGGTGCAAATGGTAAAACTAGCAGAAAAAGAAAGAGATAACCTAGAGGTGCATGTAATTTCATGCTTATGGGAACCTCCTAACCGTTGTTGACCTGAAATAACCATTCTTTATGCTTTGGCATGTCAGGATGTGAAGAATGAAGCAGAGGCTTACATGCTTAAGGAGCTGTCCCTCTTGAAATGGCAAGAGAAAGCCACCAAATTGGCACATGATGATTCTACTTTTCATGCTGCTGAACTGCAAGCCAATGTCAGCTCCTTGGAAGAAAATCTCAATGGTGAAAGGTGCTTTTTGGGCTATAGGAAGGACAAGTTCCGTTTGTACTGTATCTATGCAAAACTTATTAATTATTCTACTCATGCGTGCCATTTTTTCAGGGAGAAGGTACAACAAAATAGCATAAAATTGAAGGAGCTTGAGATAGTGCACAATAAGTATATGAAAAGACAAGAGGTCGACTCTTCTTTCTTTTCCATTTCATTTAATTACATTCTTTATGCTGGTTATTTCTTTATTTGCTAATATATATGCATAAAGTATTAAATGCTTTTTCATTTGCTATGATTTTTCTTTGCCTTTCATATGATAATGAATTTGCTGTTAATTTGTCTTCCATGTTGTGGTTTAATAAACTTTTAATGCTTCGTAATTGATAACATCAGGAACTTAATAATGACCTCAGAATTTGCAAAGATGAGTTCAAAGAGTTTGAAAGGCAGGATGTGAAACATCGAGAAGATTTGAAGCACACGAAGCAGAAAATTAAGAAACTGGAGGACAAAATTGAGAAAGTTCGTGGAGCAATTAATCTCCTTTCTTAAATACATGCATGAATTTCATTTTTTTTGGCCTTCTGTTGCAGGATTCATCCAAGATCAATGAAATTGAAAAGGAGCATGAACTCTCAGAAAATATGATTCCCCAATTGGAGGACGATATACCCAAGCTACAGCAACTCTTGTTGGAGGAAGAAAAGATCCTTGAGGAAATTAAAGATAGATCTAAAGGTGGTACTTTTTTGTTTATGTATGTAATATACAATACATATACATACATACGTGCGCGCGTGCACACACATATTATTGCATTCATTCTAAGATTTTCTTATGCTTTCACTTGTTAACATATTACTTGTTAAAGAATGAGGTTTCAAATATTTTCATGCATGTGCTTGGTTTCACAGTATTGGTCTCTTTTAATAGCAGAGGCAGACGGGGATCTTGTTAGGATCTACTTATATTCAATATTGATATGCTGTTTCAAGTGTATGTTTGTTTTTTGCCTAAAGTGACATGGTTGCAGTTGGAAGACTTTATTTCATTTGCTTTCCTTCTTTAACAGCATCCATTGCAATAATTCTTCTTGTAATAAACAGTAAGCATTGTTCCCTTGACAGTGTGGAACTTGATAAGCATAGGTAAAGAAATTGGAAAAAAAAGCAACAGCCTTTGCTACTTGGTTTGTGATGTGCAATGCCTTTGATAGCAAAGATGCGGAAGTTGGTGTTAGCAATGGAAATTTACTTTGAGTATGCTGGTGGGTATAACCTTGGTCCTTCGAATGAAATATAAATCAATGTTCAAAATATGAGTTTTGTTCTTTCAAAAAATGGAAACACGTTGACAATACTCAGACATTGTTGGAAACTCAAGTGAAGTAACATATATCATATATCATACATTCACTCACATGGTATATAACAGTGCAGAAACAAATTAGCACTCATGACTGTGTATAGAAACTTAAACCAGATGCTGTTTGAATGTGACAATAAGTTGCAGGTATGAAAATTTGACTAATAGAACATCAATAAAATCATAAAAATTTCATGGGGCTTAATTTGAGAACTTCTTGATGGATATTATGCTTATGAGTTAATAATGATGTTAGAATGTAACAATAAGTTGCAGGTATGAAAATTTGACTTATAGAACATCAATAAAATCATAAAAATTTCATGGGGCTTAATTTGAGAACTTCCTGATGGATATTATACTTATGAGGGACTATAATGATGGCCATCTAGAATAATTTTATTTGGTTGTACGTACCCTGTGAATGGTGGAGAAAGACAGAGATAATGTGATCAGCTGGCTGTTGCGTTAACAATGACATGATCCCTTATTCTTACAAAAAATATGGGCATCGCTATTTTCAAGAGTGAACTTAATTGACGTTGGATTAACCTTTTTCTTTTCAAGAGGAGGGAGCGAAATGATATTTCATGGTAGAAAAGTAATTTTAGGAATATTCTGGTTTGCAAATATAATTGCATTGATAGATATACAAGAAGAAACTAAAACAAAAATTGCCCAATAACAAAATAGCCATGTTAGAAGTTAGAACTTCAAGCAAAACTAGAAAGATTTTGGAGATGATTTAATTAACTTATTAAAAGATGAGGAAAAGAGCTCACATGAAAATTCCCATAAAGAAATTAGTAGGGGAGCGACAAATAACAAGGTTTTAATGTAGTTAGAAAGAACAGGTTTCTAAGTCTACTTTAAATTTTTGAAGGTATCTAGAAGGTTGAGGTCATAAATGATATTAGAATGTAAAGGGCCTAATAATTTATTAACTACAAGTCTAGTATTTTTCTTACCATGGTTGACAAGGGCAGGCAATCTTATGGTAACCTTAGCTTGCTCTCTTTCTTTTATATGGAAATGTTTGAAGTTATTCCTGGGCTGGATGTTAACACTTAATCCCTTGAGTATACGAATTCAGAAATATAGGGTGGTAGGATCAAGTACTCTGGGTTTCAATGAGAACAATTGCTCATAAAATATCAATGTTCCTTTAACTCTAAAATCTCTGAAAGGTGTCAACCTTATCTGACAGCAGGATTGCCTTAGCTTTAGTTGTTAGTTCAGACTAATGACAAACAGGTATATTGCCTGAATTCTGGCAGGCCATATTTACTAATTCATCCATCCGCTGGATGCTTTGTTTGAACTTTGAAGACATGAGAGGTAGTTATTTCAATGCTTTTCTTGTAGTAATTCTGAATCTCATTATATAGGAATCCTGTTCCTGTCATCTCTAAGGCACAATGGCTGATCCCATCTACAGAGATTCAAACTTCACCTATCATCTTAGATTTAGATCCTTAACCATATATTTGAAAATTTCGTCGTCCTGTCCATAAAATTTTTTTTGAGGAGTAAAATATGTCTTTATTTATAATATAAAAAAGGATTACAAGACACAAATGTAAAGAAGACTATACCTAGATCTCATATAAAAGGAATTAGCAATTGCCACTACAAGCCGAACACGGCTTTCCAAAATCACGAACTCAAAAGATTGGAGCAACAGCTAATTACGGAGACCTATTATCCTTGCATCAGATCATGTAGGAGAGGTTCAACCCCCAACTCTCACCTATCAAATGGTTCCTTGGATTGTCCTTTACATAGTCCTTTATCACTGCAAATCTAAATCTTAGATCGTCTACTCTTCCGTAAAATTCCAGAATTTGGTAGATATTTGTTTTGAAAAAGATGTTTGTTCCTTTCAAGCCATGTATGATAGATAATGGCAACGAAGGATACCCTTTTGATAGCTTGTATAATCCCTGTACCTCTGAAAGCATTGCATGTCCAACTGACTTCCACTTGCCAAGATGCCACAAGTTTGTTGTAGTTGTTCCTTCAAAGTACTTCGATCCAATGCCAGCTACAATACTCACACTGGAAAAAGAGATGCTTGTTGTTCTCAGGTTCCCTCTGGCAGAAAATGCACTTAGAGTGAGAATACGGTTGTTGATCAGGAGCCACAAAACAAAAGTGTGCTTCTGTATATGCAAGTGGGATACAAACTAGACCATTCTACCTGAGGCTGGGGGGAGAAGGCACTTTTGATTGTAGACTGACCTGAAGGATCAGCTTTCCAACCAACTGTAACCTCCCTAGAGCTATTCGGCAACTGAAGTACACAAAGCTTTGTCCAAAATCCAAGCAAATCAGGGGCTGAGCTACCTGGGTTCCTGCATATTTCCTTTGAATGATTTCAGATATTTTTGCCAAAGAGAGAAGACCTGAATCATAGGCAATGTGTTTTCCATACCTTAATATCAACGGCTTACAAGGATGCCAGTTGTCAAACCAAGACGAAGAGCTCTTGTTATTATGAATTGTTACCTTTATGAATTTGAACTCTAACTGTCTATACTTAGAGAATCTATCTCCCACACCAAGAGAAAAACTTTTGGATAGGTAATGCATAGAAATAACAGTCCCTAATAATGTAGTTTTGCATCCGCAGTACCCAAATTTTTGGTTGTTTGAAGATATGGGCCAAGTGAACTTCAATATAGCAGCTGTGTTGAAATAGAAGATTACTAATGGCCAATTTCCCTTGAATCTTTCGGTAGCTAATATCATTCCAACTCATTGGAGAAATTTTCCTTTCTAACCCAAGACCTGAACAAAGAAATCTTGAGGAGAGGCTCGCAATCAGCTAAGGAGAGCTTGTCAGAGAAAAGAGGAAGGCCAAGATACCTTGCAGCAAACCTTCTGAAAAACCTGAGATGTGTAAAATATGTTTTTTAAGTTTTTGTGGTGTCACGCAGGAAAAACACAGTAATCTTGGCCTTATTCATTTGTAAAACTGGTCCAATCTGAAAACAATTGAAATGCTCTCACGAAGTAGACAACAGTTTGTTCTTTGTTGAAGTAAAACATAAAGAGACCATTCTCAAATAAAAGCGTTTCAGGATTTTTGCATCTTGGATGGAGCTTGAAATTTTGTTGAGTACTTGCTTCAATATTCCTCCAAAAAATTTCATCACCAAAACAAATAGGTAGGGGATACTTGGTCTCCTTGCCTAGACCTCTAGCTCTTGGAAAAAAGCCAACAGGATCACCATTGAACAGAAGAGAATAGCTAGGTGTTGTTACTAAAGCCATAACACAGTTAATGAAGATGATAGGAGAATTCAAATATGTAAGGAGGGGCTGAAGTATACTCCAGCTGATGAAATAAATAAACTTTCCCAATATTGACTTTGAGTGCACACCGTGAAGCTCCCTTCATCAAGTGATAATTGTGAATCAATTCACGAGTGAGTGTATTATTTCTGAGATGGTATGACCAGGAATGAAAGCTGATTGATGGTTGCCTCCTACACTTCCAATGATCTGTTTGATCCAATTGTTATGATCTTGGAGACGCTCTTATACAATATATTCACACAAGCAATTGGCTTGAAATCATTGATAGTGTTTGAATTCCTTCCTTTCAGTAATAGTGTGAGTAAAGTGTTGTTACATTGCCTTAGCATTTTTCCCAAATTGAAAAAAAAATGTAGGATAGCTTCACTAACATTGTTACCCATTAACTGCAAAGAAGCTTTAGAGAACTTAGGAGTAAATCCATCAAGTCCCAGGGATTGGTTCTGCTTCGAATCTCCTCCTTAGTTACTGGTAACTTTAACCAATGCTTGCTCTTCTGAAATTCTAGCTTGAATCTTCCTAGAGAGTTTATCAAGATCAATAGTAAGTTCTATGCCTTTCTAATCCTGCAGTTTTTGGTAGAATATCCGAAGCACCTCCTTAATCTAACTTTGGTTAGTGATCTTTCCTCCATCTTCATAGAGATTGAGAATTTTGTTGGTAGCTTTTCTACAACTAGTTGCCTTAGGAAAGAAAGCAGTATTGTGATCTCCTTATTTGAGCCACTGTACATGAAATTATCTTCTAGCTTGTGTTTCTTTAGTGTGAGCAAAGAAAGCCAAATGTTGAATTAAGCATATTTTCTCGTCTACCAGTTCATTACTCGAAGGATTCCTGAAAAACTCTTCTTGACAGATGTGAAGCTCAACTCTTAACTTAGATACGCTAGTAGGAAGGTCTGAAAGGTTCTGTCAACTCCAAGTCTTCAAACGAAATTTAGGTTGCTTCAATTTTGAGGAAACTCAACTACAGGTGCTTACCAAACTTCAGCCATTAAAGCCAAGAAGTCTGGATGGTCAATCAAATTATTGAAAAATCTGAAGGTTTTTTTCTTGGCCATGAAGGAACTCCCAAAAATATATTTATTTACTAAATGTTAATCATACAAGATATGCTCTAGATTCAAGAATAAAGGGTGGAAGAATAATGTCCTAACCTAACAAGTCACTTGGGAATAAAGTGATGATGTCTTGCTTGAACTCCTTGATTCAATCCAAGTCTATAAATATATGGTTCCTGTAGCTTACAACTTTTAAAAGTCAAGTTTAGTGACAGGTACCCAAAATAAATATTGCGAATGGGAAACAGTGAAATGTCTAAAGACTTTGGCATTAAAGGAAATTATATAGTATTAGTGCATATGATGACAACGTCATTTGCAATGCAAAGAACAAAAGACAGAAAACAAATAGCTGCTAGAAAAACATTGCACAGAAGTTCAATGTACAATTTGTATTTTAAAAATCCTTGTGCTCTTTCCACTTGTTGTAGTGATTTAGCTTAGTGGAGCATTTTTTCCATGAAGATTGTTTTTATTGTTTTTGCAAGTATTTTTTTTAATTATGGATCTTGCCCATCTCATTTTATTTGCACATTTTAGGCTTTTTGTTTTTGTTTAGGAATTGATCTAAGGTTGGGTTGTTTTAGTCTCTTTGTTTTGAATAGACTCAAGTTGTACCCCGTATCTCAAACTACATTTTTGTTGTCCTTTGTATTATGAATGGCTATGCTTCACTTTGAATTTTTTTCATTCATGTGTTTGTATCAATCTATTTATTTAGAATTTATATTATAATTTTTTCAATATCGATTTTTATAATTTTTTCAATATCATTTTATTTAAGTATTAAAGTGTTATATCCACTTTTGATTGGGTCATATATAGTTGAAATGGAGAGGTACAGCTTGGAGCTTGCAAAAGTCCGTGCTGAATTGGAGCCGTGGGAAAAAAAATTGATTGAGCATAAAGGAAAACTCAATGTTGCACATACGGAGAGAAATCTTTTAAAGGAAAAGGTGAGATTAGTTAGAATGTTATGAGAATGCTTACAGTTTTATTGACACGTTGTGGAAATTTGAATTTATTTTTGTTCTAATGGTTTTGAATATGTTGGAATGTTTTCATTAACTTTGTGGCAGAAAAATGTTGTAGTCAAGTTGACTGGATGAAATTATTGTCTGTTTCAGCATGAAGCTTGTCGTGTAGCTTTGCTGGATGCTCAAAATCAGATCAGCGATATTCAGGATAAAATTAAGATAAAGACTTCAAACATTACAAAGATTAAAAATGATTTGGAGAGCAACAAACATGAAGCATCCATAACTCGTAAAGTGGAACAAGTATGTGTTTTTGCTGTACCATGTCATTTCTGTACTACCTTATTCTTTGTTTAGTTGAAATTAGTTGTAGTTTGAGCTCTTAAATCCTTCTCAGGAATGTCTCAAAGAGCAAGAATCACTCATTTCTCTTGAACAAGATGCAAGACAAAAAGTCACAGAGCTTTTGGCAGTCTTGGAAATGGAGAAGAGTCAGGGATCTGTTTTGAAGGCAATTTTGCAAGCTAAAGAGACGAATCAAATAGAGGGAATTTATGGTCGATTGGGTGACCTAGGCGCTATTGATGGTGAGGGTTTCTTTCACTATTCATTGCATTTTATGCTATATAAGCATGCCCTTATGAGTTTTATGCATTACTTTTTACAAAACTTTGATTTCTAAGTTGTCAAATTGAATATATGAAAGACTGCATTCTTTATTTATTCTTCCTCCAAGCATGAAGTTAAATTATGAACTATATAGACTTGAGTGCAAATCCATGTATAGGTTTTATACTCATCTGATCCTCATATCTGAGGACATGGAACTCAGCTCATATGCTATGTCCTCTAAGCTTGCTTAGTTAAATAATACTATACTCTACTACATACACACATAAAACAACAGTTTTTTCACATTTGTAACTTCATAGGTAAGTTGGGTAGTACCATAATATAGTAGAAGCTGATACATAGAAACAATTTCCAATCAGTTTTTAAAATATATTGAACTACATATTGTGTCCAAGCATACTTGTACCTATACCCACGTCTTGTCATGCCGACATACTTATTTGGGCAAACAAGACAACTTAGTTGAAGTTTGAAAAAATTCAACTTAAGTTATTCTTTTAACAACGTTCCACATTATGATTTACCTTAAAAGATTTATTAAATATAAGAATTTTCAGCCAGTTGTTTCTTTTCTTGCATAAATCTGATATTTAATTGTTTATTAAATGGGATATTGATAAGGATGTTACTCATAGAATTAGAGCTAAATGGCTTAATCAAGAGCTGCTTCTAGTGTGTTATGTGATCGATGGATTCCATTTAAACTAAAAGGAAAATTTTATAGAATAGTCATTGGGCCCATTATGATGTATGGGTTAGAATGTTGGGCAGCAAAGAAGTGATATACACATAATCATTTTAGATGTGGATACTGAGGTGGATGCATGGAAAAAATTAGGAAAGATATGGAATCAAAATATAAAAGAATGCTGCATATCACCCAAATGGATGATAAGAAAAGGAATATAGGTTAAGATAGTTTGCACATGCGAATAGTTGACCTAGTTAAGCATATATGAGAGGGTGTGAAGGGTATTTGGTGAAAGATGTAAAATGGCAGGGGAAAACCAAAATAAGTTAGATGGATTAGTTAAAAAGGATTAGATAATAGATACCCATAACTTGACTGTGAAGATAAGGTTTTTGATAAATTGAGATGGTGGAACAGGATTTGGGATGCTGTCCCCAATTATTTGGAATAAGGCATTCTGTTTTTATTTTTGTAGTACTTGGGTTGTTGAATAAGGCTTCAACTACATACATATTTGTTGTTCGTATGCTGTCAATGTATGTGAAATCTTATGCTCAAACATTAGTACCCTGCCGATCTATACATTTTTTATAAGCATATTATCCTTTTTTTTTCACTTCCATATTTTCTGCAGTTTTCTCATCTGTTTGTTTCTTAGTAGATTTCTCAAAAAGGTTTTCTTTGCTTTTAACGAATTGTTTTTGTTGCAGCTAAATATGATATTGCTATATCAACAGCATGTCCTGGACTTGATTATATTGTGGTAGAATCAACTCGTGCAGCTCAAGCATGTGTTGAATTGCTTCGGAGGCAGAATCTTGGTGTTGCAACTTTCATGATACTGGTACATTTTACTCTAGTTTGGTTACTGGTACAATGTGCTGTAGAAAACAGCTGGTCCAACTGCAAACCAGAGATTGGTTGGCAAAATTTTTCTTGACCTGCTGAACCTTCAACCGGAAAATTTGGTAAAAATTGCAATAAATTTTCAACAGATAAACAACATTCTAGACCTTTTCCTTATCTATGTGATAAGAGAGCTCATTTTCTCAAGTTTTATCAGTTATATATTCATGTATATATATATATATATCTATTAATCTGAATGGACTCCTGTTGTTACAAGCTTTGGATAATTGATAATTCTTATCTATGCATGTCACAAAGTCTAAACCCTCTATTCTTAAATTATGAAACTTAGGCAGGAATCTTATGGTTTGGTTCAATTTTGATCCTATCGGATTCAAACCATATGAAAAATTCAATATTCATTTGAGTCATACTATTTTTATGTTGAATCTCATGGCAGATAATTTAATCATATGATCCATACAGTTAAAAATTTATTCAATTCTACAACTAGGTAGCTTCACTTTTCTCATTTGGTCCTTAATATAGAATTTAGTATTCTAGAATGTTTAAATATACATAAAACTAACTTAAGAAATAAAATATCATTTTTCCTAAGACAAACCCAAAAATCAAAGTCCCAATCCGGTTGCTACTTAGATTGCTATAAATATTATGATCTAAAATTCAAAATTATGGTTCAATTCTCAGTAATCATTTAGGATTTTTGATCCTATTCTCTATATGAGGACACTGGCTAAATCTATATGTGACAGCCTCAATCCTCATATCCAAAGTTAGCTCCAGAGATAATCAAGAATAGGATAAATCACATTTTTTTCAAACAGATGATCTTAGCATATATCAATTATATGGTACCAAACATATATCGGAGTGTGTAAAATAAATAGGCAGAAATTGAAGAAGACATACAAATCACAGAGCAACTCAAAACATCTCATATCAACTGAAAATGCAAAACAACATTATAGACATATACTAGACTCATCCAACATTCAAAAGAGAAACCTACCTATACAAACTCCAAAACCAGAACTCAACAGACCTCTCTCAGAAGACTCAGTCAACAAATCCTCTGGATCACAATCTCCCCAATCACGATTAATCCATGCCTCATCAGCCTCAGGTGGATCTAGAATATAGATTGAAAATAGAATGAGAGTGGTGGTCCCAGACATGATATAGGAGATCGGGAATGAGACGTTTTCTTGATCTGAAGTTGAATGGCTTGTTCAGCATTGGATTAAGGTGTCTTGAGAGGTGTTAGATATGGTTATGATATGTACAGTGGATTGAGATTGTTTTTGTTTTGGGGTCCAATGGGGTCTTGGAGGATTTTTTAGAGTGTTCTTTTGCGTTTACGATTGTATACTCCATACTCTTACACACACACACACACACACACACACACACACACACATCTTCATTATTCATAAAAAAAAAAGAAAATAGAACAAGATCTAAAGATTCAACTAAACGATAACAGATGCATCTAACTGAAGAATATCGCATATGTTCCCAAAACAGATGGCAAATAAAGAAAGCCTACAAATTTTGCAGAGATGGAGTCTAAGACAAATATCGAAGTAGTTAATAATCAAAATAGATTTCGAAAATAACTTAATAAACCATCCTAGTCAAGTATAAATCATAACAGAATCAGAATACAAATCAGAGTACTGGATTAGGCATATAGCTAATCGGGCTATATTGTTAATAAAATTTAGGTTCGATACAAAGCCTCCTATCAGAACAGAAATTCTCACCCGTAGGTTAGAGGGTTATGTTAAATAAGATGCTTGAGACATGAGGATGTGTCTTTTAACCTTATTTATGTATCCCAGACAGATAAGAAATAGCATATACCAAATCAGAATTGTAATCTCACATTTTAAAACATATCCATAATTCTGAACATAATTATTTCATATTGCGAATTTAAAGTGGGAAACCAATTATATCAATACATATATATATTTATTTAAATATAAATCTTTTGAAATGTTAACACAATTAAAATCATATTTGAGCTTATTATAAGCTCAAAACAGCTCAAAATCACAAAAAATCGTTACTAGCCTTAGATTGGTCTTCGACTAAGTTGAACGTTCCTTGACGAAGTCCTCGATTAAGTTTCCTGAAACCAATTTTTCTTCAATTTAGTCGAATTTCTGTGATTAAGTCTACAGAAACTAAAATTCAGGTTTGTTTTCAAAGCAAAATCTAGGTTTTTAGCTACTAATTTAACTATTTATAATTCCTAATTCAAATTAATATTTGAAACAACTAATTTGCTGACTCATGAGGCTTCTTTTGATTCGAAAATTATTTTGAAATCATTAAACCAATCAGAATTGAATTCAAGAGAGAAATTCTGCAATATACTAGCAAATAGCTGAATTAACACTAAAGCTTCCAAAACTCAGCCTAATGATCTCCAAATGAAAGCTAAGCATCATTGGAACTTCACACCATTAAAAAAATATGTGGAACATCCATTAAATTCAAATTCAAAGAATCTTACAAATGTGAATTCAGAACTCAAATAAACTATTATTATTTACAAGTGATGTTATTGCTCATCTGAGTTGCCAGAACTCAGAAAGCCTCTAAAAGAAACATACAGATATAAATCCAGAACTCAAATTAAGTTACTATTGTTTGCACATATGAAATTCTAAGACAAAATAAGCTGTTTCTGCTTACCAGAATTCAGAGAAAAATCACTCCAGAAATCTTCTCTCCTTATCAAACTCTTCCTATCTCCCACATTGCCCCCTTCCCCCACCCCTACGGCCAGGCTTCTCCGACTAGGTTTTCTTCTAAGGTTTAATCGAATGTACTGGAAAGAGTAAGAAGCAGGTGGAAGTGGAACACACACATATGTAGTGGAATGGATTATTAATTAATAATCCACAGAATCAATAGCACACACCAACTTTGAAGAAGTATATAACAGAAAAATAACAAAATATGAATACATCACCAAGGCTTTTAAACGTATAAAATAAATGATTAAAATAGGTAATTGAACTCAAAATACAAATGAAACATAATTAACACTAACAAAAACACAAAACAAGCTTAGGATATCATACTATATTTCATGGGTGTGATACTAAAATCCAACAGCAGTGTTACCAATGTGATTGGTTCAGTTTGAAATTCTTTTGGATTGTGGAAGCTTGAGAGGCAGTTGTGGCTGTTTTCTTTGCAAAAACAGTTTAAGAGGCATCCATTTACTTGACAGGGGGCCCTTTGGATGGTCCATGTGGATGATACTTCCACCCGTGTCAGCTGACTCAGCTCCGTTAATGCTAGTATGAAATTTTGTTTTGTGTAACGGCAGAATATGGAATATTTTTTTCCTTTTTATGAGTTTTATTGAAGTTCTTTATCAGTGTATATATTAGATTCAGGAAAGACCTTTTGCCATGTGAATGCTCTTGGAGCTGAAATTTAGCATCTGAGTTGAGGATGACTGGAAGTACGTTTGGACAAAGGGAGGCTCTCCAAATAAGCTACCACATGTGTCTCCCCAGGATTCTTAGTTTGGAGCATCTCACCAGACAACCCTGCTGCTTTCTAATAATAAAATTTTATGTCTCTTCTATTTTAGTAATATAGTTATATGGGTAAGCCTTAAGCCTATTTAGGAGCCATTGCATCAGGTATGCCAAACTCTTGGGCTGGCATAAGTACTTTAATAATTATGTACCATGTATAAGAATATTAACTTGGGGCCCACAATAATTTTCAGTAATTTTTGATGCAGGAGAAACAATTTGATCATCTGCACAAGCTGAAGGAAATGATAAATACCCCAGAGAAAGTTCCACGGCTTTTTGATCTGATTAAAGTTCGTGATGAACGAATGAAGCTAGCTTTCTTTGCTGCCCTGGGAAATACTGTTGTAGCTAAAGATGTCGATCAGGTAGATTTCAGTTAGTTCCTATATCTTCATGTTCGCTATTCTTTATATGTGCATAGCATGCTTTGTCAGAAGATTTTGGATCTTTCGTTTTGATGTTTGCAGTTATTTATGATTTTATACTGAAGCCATTTGTGAATAAGATTCTCTAATCAATCCACTGGACTCAGAATTTGTGATTGATCCTACAGCTTGCATGTATATTAAACAATCTGTGAATGTTTGCCATGTATCCCACATGAAGTTTAAAATTGGAGTGAAGTAATTTTGGATTGTCATTCTTAATATATGTCTCTTTCTGTGAAAAATCCAAATTTTCTATATCCATTCCTCTAGAAATATTTTAATATGAGGAAAATCGCTCTAAATATTCAAGAAAAGCATAAGGATTAAAATGTAAGTGCTCTAGATTTACTCCTGGGAAATGTATCGGCTGCAGAAGTCTGGGATATATCTTGAATTATTTTGAGAGTCATTGGTTCTGTGGGCCAATGGAGACCTGGAGTTTTTTGTTACAGGGGCTCTGCTGCATAAGGTAGGATCAACTCCTTTATGCTGTCTTGGTAAATATGGGGGTCACTTCAGTTCTGACTCTCAATAATTGCTGTAAAAACTTATATGCCTTGGTGCGACTAGGCACTAGACCAGCTTGTATTTGAGGCGCCTGCCTGGGTCAAAGTATTAACCGATATCGTAACATAATTATTTATTTTCAATAAGTAATAAATAACATAACTAGCTAATTAAATAATTTATAAGAATATGGCAGTATAGATTAAATAATTGTATTAGCAGTAAGTGATAAGTCAAATTCGGTTACATATAATTATTCATTCAGTTTCATGATGTAAAGTCCTACATAGTGTCAACAATACCTGTCGTAAAAAGTTGATTAAAAACTTGGAAATTTAAATAAATTATAGAAGTAGCTGTTAATATTTATGTTAATAATAAATGTTATAACATTTTTTTTATCGGTACTAATAAAATTTAGATTAATTCAAAAGACAGAACAATCCAAAAGACATAAGAAGTACACCAAGAGTGTACAAGAAAAAGAAGGGGACCACATCTTCTACAACTCCCTAAAATTTTCCGACATTAAAGCTTCCTCAAGGAGCAATCCTTTGCATGAGTTCCTACTTGATGCCCAAAAAAGGATACAGCTGAGAATGGACTGAAATAAGGCCTTTGGGGATCTTGCTATGTTGCCGAAAATTCTTTTATTTCTCTCTTTCCATAATGACCAAAGAATCGCTGCTGGCGTCAAACTCTACAATACCTCATAACAAGATCCTTTACCGCTATTCTAAGAATAGAGAACCTAGTTTAAATTGTTCGGTTACACCAATGATACTCCAAATTTAGTGACCAGCTGAGACTTGCATAATACATATCTATTTGGTATCTACTACCCTGTTTTCATGAGATTATCAATTGTTAGTATCTTCCCCAATATGTCAACATGAGGAATCCAATTTTAGAAGGGAGATGAGGTTGCCATAGCATACTCAATAGATGAAAAGTGACTACTCTCTTGCTCATTTGGTTACAAAGACTTTTAACACAAAACTTACCAGCTCTGCCCATCCATTTCATACTATTCTGGTTCACGTTAGGGTGCTGCCATTGATGCATCCCAACAGCTGGGCAAGGAATTCTAACTCCCAATCGAACATGCACTGTCTGAACTGCAAATTCCAACTGCTACCTCATATCCCTTGATGAAATAAACCTGAAATGTATGTTTGAGAAGATGAAGTAATGCTATATAAGTCCGGAGAAGCAACTTTTAGCAAACTGTTTCTACATTATTTGTCTTCCCAAAATCTGATCCGGTCCCCCTTCCCTATTTGAAACTGCACACCAGGTAAAAGTATATGAGAGATTCTACATACATCTCCATAAACTACAACCAAAGGATCCATTAACTGGAGTTGGCATCCATGAAGCAGGGTTGTAGCCATATTTAATGACAATCAAATTTCTCCATAGGCTTGTTGCTTCATGCCCACAATGCCAACACCACTTCGATAGAAGAGCTTGATTAAATAGACGAAGATTTCTAATGACCATACCACCTTATTCTTTAGCTCTACACACATCCTCCCGCCCAACAAGATGATACTTTCAAATTTCATCCTAGCCAGCCTAAAGAAAGTTCCCTTGTATTCTATCTAGACTTTTAACCACAAAAAACTAGGGCAAGCAAAGAAGAGAGAAGATATGTGGGAAGGTTAGAGAGAACATTTTTAATAAGAACCAAGCTACCTCCTTTTGATAGAAAGTTACATTTCCACGAAGCCATCTTCCTTTTCGTTCGAGCAATCACAAATTCCCAAACACTCTTTGCCTTAAAAGGAGCACTGATTGGGATGCCAAGGTACAAAGTTGGGAGAAAGCCCATGCGATATCCCAAAATTCTGCACAAATTGTCTACTATCTTACTGTCTCCCTCATCGAAAAGCTCTGTTTTCTATAAATTCACCTTTAATCCCGCAATGGCTTCAAAGCATGTAAGTAGAGCTCTAATTATAAGGATCTGGGAAGTCTAAGCCTTGCAAAAAAATCACTGCATCATCTGCAAACAGCATATGCAGAATAGATATACTCCCTCCAAAACTAACACTTCAAAAAGTCCCAGGTCAACCGCACTTTCCACTAAATGACTGAATTCCTCCATTACTATTAAGGATGGCATAGGGGAGAGAGGATCTCCTGTCTTAATCCTCTTGTAGAAAAAAGGAAACCCACCGCCGTGCTATTTGCAAGAACTGAGAATGATGCTGAAATTATGAAAGTAAACATCCAGCTACACCATTTGGGTCCAAAGCCCATCTGTTGAAGGAGATACTACAAAAAGTTTCAATTACATGATTGTAAGCTTTTTCAATGTCCAATTTGCACATCACCATTTCCTCTCTTCCTCTTTAGATCAAATCCAAGCACTCACTTGCTATCATCACTGCATCCAGAATTTGCTTCCCACCCACAAAAGCATTCTAGGACCAGGAAATGATGTTGGGAGGACCCTCCTTAATCTCTTGGAAAGCACCTTGGATATTACTTTATAGAAACTCTCACTAAGCTGATTGGACGGTAGTCTCTTAAGGATGCAGCACCCTTTTTTTTAGGGATAAGAGATATGAATGTGGCATTCATGCTTCTTTCTAAGATAGCCAAATAAAATAAAAAAAAAAATCATGTGCAGCATATATGAAGTCCTACTGGATGCAAGGCCAACATTTTTTGTAGAATGCCATAGAGAAACCATCAGGCTTGGGGGCCTTGTCCCTTTCTAATTCATGAAGAGATTCCAAAATTTCTTCCTTTGATAATTGGCCTTCCAGCATAGCCCTTTGATCGTCAGAAATAGAAAGGTCTCACACTAGCCTTTTTCCTAAAATAAGTCCTTGTAAGAATCCGCTGATGCTTTTTTGATCTTCTCTTTCTCCAAAAGTAAAGAGCCATCCATGTCTAGATGATCGATATAATTCTTTCTCCCCTTTGCTAAAGCTGCTTTATGGGAAAAATCTAGTGTTTTGGTCCCCCTACTTGAGCCATAAGGCTCTAGATTTTTGCCTCTAACTAATTTCTATCAGCGATGCCATTTTCTTATACTCCACTTTCAGCTTTTCTTTTTCAATTCAATTATTGAACAGCATTCCTCCCTCTTCTAATTTTCTAGCTCTTTTAATCTGGCATTGATGACGTTAAGTTTAACGTTACCTTTCCGTATACTTTTCTATTCCACTTTTTAACCGGTCTTTCAATTCTCTTATGTTTCTGGAAAACATGTAAGTGTGATCCTTGAAACTTCAGCTCCTTCCACTACTCACCCAACAGGTTTAAAAAAGATGTCTTCAAGCGACACGTTTTCAAATCTGAATGGAGATGCTTTCCGAAAATCATTTTCACTAGAGGGCACAATTGGAGAATGATCAGATATAGTTCTAGGCCACGTGGATGCTCCAAATTTAGGAAAAGTTGCTTCTCATTCCAAAGAGACAAGAAAAGGATCCAACTTGGAAAGGATCAAGAACTATTGGTTTTTTGATCAAGTATACATAGATTCTTTGAGAGGTACATTGAATAACTCATACTTATCAATGAAAGAAGAGAGGTCTCTCATACCCAAGGAACAATATCTTCCACCTCTTTGTTACGAAGGAAATCTGACCATATTGAAATTCCCTCCAATGCACCATGGAGTCCCACCTATACCTCTAGCTAACCCCAGCCGCTCTCATATCTTTCTGGATTTGGAGCGGTCGTTAGGGCCATACAGCCCTGATATTAGCATCAGCTCACTTCTTGCACCCATTTTTAAGAGGACAAAGATAATGTACCAGGGACTTTTGGTTTTTTGATCAAGTATACTTTGATTCTTTAAGAGGTACATCGAGTAACTCATACTTATCAATGAAGGAAGAGAGGTCTCTCATAGCATAGGAACAGTACCTTCCTCCCGTTCGTTCCGAAGGAAATCTGAACACATTGAAATTCCCCGCAATGCACCATGGAGTCTTGCCTATACCTCTAGCTACCCCTAGCTTCTCCCATATCTTTCCGGATTTGAAGTGGTTGTTAGGGCCATATGCCCCTGATATTAGCATCAGCCACAACTTCCTCCCACTTTTAAGAGAACAATGATAACGTACTGCCCCATCCATACCTGAGCTTTTTGAAACTTTTCACTTTTCCAGGCCAATATTATCCCTCTAGATGCTCTCTTCGATGGGATTGATATCCAATCCACATGGTCACATCTCCAAATAGTTCTCAATACCGTTCTGTTAACATTCCTCAGTTCAGACTCCTGAAGAATAATAACATCTAGATTCAAAATTCCCATGCTTGCCTTCAACCCTGATTTCTTATTCTGGGCATTAAGCCCTCTAACATTCCACGATAAATGCTATAATTGTGAATTAAAATGTAAAATATAAAAATTTCATGTAGCAACAATAGGAAGTTCATGAGTATATCAACATCATAAGCCAGTTCCAACCAAAGTTAATTAGTAATACTAATTAAATATAAATAGAACGACTTTGATGTCACCTAGGTCAAAACAGACTGGGCCCTAAAAGGTTCTTTATTCCCTAGCAGTCCACCTTAAACAACACTACCATCAACTAGTATTAATGCATTACTCAGCATAATTGCCATATTTTGCGATGAATATTTTGCCCCAAACTTAATTTTTTTTTGCTTGTTTGTAGGCAACAAGGATTGCATACGGTGGAAACAAGGAATTTCGTCGAGTTGTTACTCTTGATGGTGCACTTTTTGAGAAGTCTGGTACAATGAGTGGTGGGGGAAACAAGCCACAAGGTGGTAAGATGAGCACTTCAATCAGAGACACAACTGTTTCTCAAGAAGTAGTTTCAAATGCTGAGAAGGAGCTGGAAGGTTTGGAATCTAAGCTAAATGTTGTACGTCAGAGGATTGCTCACGCTGTGCGGACTTACCAGGCTTCAGAAAAGGCAGTGGCACATTTGGAGATGGAATTAGCTAAAAGCGAGAAGGAGGTAGTACAAAGGTGTAGAGTATCTGAGGCTTCTCTAGCTCACTGGTAGTTTATTGAATATTCATACATATATCAATGTATTTTCAAAACAGGTTGACAGCCTCACTGTGCAACAAACTTACATTGAAAAACAGCTTGGTTCTCTGAAGGAAGCAGCACAGCCAAGAAAGGATGAACTTGATAGGCTGGAAGAACTCCACAATACAATATCTGCTGAGGAAAATGAGCTTGACAATCTTGTGAAATGCTCTAAACAGCTGAGAGAGAAGGTACATGAATTAGTTTATTATTAACTCCTAGGGTTTTATGCTGTATGATTTAAAATTAGGATTTAATTCTCTCTTCTTTTTTTCTCATTTCTCAAGGCCTTGGAGCTTCAGAACAAAATAGAAAATGCAGGTGGCGAAAGGCTGAAAAATCAGAAGTCAAAAGTTAATAAAATTCAAGCTGTAAGTATACATGTTGCTCAAAATTCCAACACATGCAAAAGAATATTTACACTAATAAGTCTCATTTCACAGGATATTGATAAGAATAACATGGAGATAAACCGTCAAAAAGTTCTGATAACGACAAGTCATAAAATGCTAAAGAAATTAATTAAGGGGATTGAAGAATCAAAAAAAGAGAAAGAAAAGGTTGCTGAAGAAAAGGAGAAGTTGCTTGCTACCTTCAAAGAGATAGAACGGAAAGCCTTTGCTGTGCAAGATAATTATAAGGAAACGCAGGAGGTGTTTCATATGCTGCTATTTTTGAATTATTTATCAGAGGGGCTTCTGTATCTAATACATGGTTTCGTTTATGTGTTTCCCAGCTTCTTGACCAGCATAAGAATGTGCTTGATAAAGCAAAAGCAGAATACGACATGGTGAAGAAAACTGTGGATGAAGCTCGGGCTACTGAGGTTTAATTTTCATTCCGTTCAATTTTGTACCTTGGTCTAACACTTATAATTATCTCCCCTACATTTGCTTAACATAATATTGATGACACAGGTTGATAGAGAGTACAAGTTGCAAGATTTGAAGAAGGTTTGCAAGGAGTGGGAAATGAGGAGGAAGGGATATGAGAAAAAGCTTGCGGACCTAGAAGTTGCTTTCATGAAACATATTGAGCAGTATATCCTTGTTAATGAAATACCATCTGGCCTTAGGATATTCTGATAACTTTGAAAGGCCATTAATCTGATATCTTCTTGGCGCAGAATAAAGAAGGATGCGGTCGATCCTGTAAAGCTTCAAGCAGCCCTAGCAGATGAGACCCTTTATGAAGACTGTGACCTAAAAAGAGCTCTGGAAATGGTGTCATTGCTTGAAGCACAACTTAAAGAGATGAATCCAAATCTTGATTCAGTTTCAGAGTATGGCATTTCTGTTTATCTGTTCTCTGACAGCAGTAATTGGTTTGTTCAATTGAATTTGAATCACGAATCATTGAATATGAAATATGTTCTCTGTTACAGTTTTAAGAGCCTATTTGAATTATATATCTTGTTACAGATATCGGAGGAAGGCTTCTTTGTATAGTGAACGTGTGGAGGCACTGAATGCAGTTACTCAAGAACGCGATGATATAAAGAAGAAATATGATGAACTGAGAAAAAGACGGCAAGTTGTCCTCTCTTAATGCTAGTCCATTTTTGTTTTGTTTCCTTTCCTTTTTGTTTTAGCATTGCTGATGATTGTACAACCAAATTGATCATGATTTTAGGTTAGATGAGTTTATGGGAGGCTTCAATACAATCTCTTTGAAGCTGAAGGAAATGTATCAGGTTTGAAGTTGTGTGATTTATGTGAACCTTTTGTTTTGGCTTCTGCTTTTGTTTTTGATTTAGTAATTGTCACTTATAGCTGCCATGGAATCTCGACGACTCTTAAGAGGTAAGATTTGTTTTGAAGTTGATGCATGAGCCTTCTGCAGATGATTACACTGGGGGGTGACGCAGAACTGGAGCTAGTAGACTCCTTGGATCCTTTCTCCGAAGGTGTTGTCTTCAGTGTCAGGCCACCAAAGAAGAGCTGGAAGAACATTGCAAACTTATCCGGCGGTGAGAAGGTAACTTTTTATAATTTTTGAATTCAACCAATTATGGAGCTATCCATTTTTTCTTTTCATTATGTTTTTTTGGATGCCTTCTGTTGCTTTTAGCCTTACAAACCATTCACGGACAACTATTGCTTTCAGACTCTCAGTTCGTTAGCCCTTGTTTTTGCCCTCCATCACTATAAACCAACACCACTTTATGTAATGGATGAAATCGATGCTGCTTTGGGTATGTTTCTCATGGCTTTACAAACTCTACTTCATTATGCTTGCTCCGTTTTTATCTACCTTTCGTTCAATTATTTCCATCTTTTGCAGATTTCAAGAATGTCTCCATTGTAGGCCATTATGTGAAAGACCGAACAAAGGATGCACAATTCATAATCATAAGGTATATAGGATGTGGTACCTAATTAGCATCATAGATCCTTATATTTTTAACCTCAACTAATTGTTTGTTGACGGTTGTACCTGCAGCCTTAGAAACAACATGTTTGAGTTGGCAGATCGACTAGTTGGCATTTATAAAACTGATAATTGCACAAAGAGCATTACCATCAATCCAGAAAGTTTTATTGTAAGTGAGCAAGCTGCGTAATGCATTTGAAGAATTTGAAACGGCCTTGGCAAACCACACATTTTTGATAATTATGTCCAGCTTATGATATCATGTATCTATTTAATGTAAAACATCATCTGTATTAAGCACTAGTTTTATTTGTCAATTTAGTCTGAATTATTAATATGAATCTAACATAAGAGTATGAATATGGTTTGAGTAGGAGAACCCCTTGCATAGGGTTTGAACCTGTCAAAATATTGAAAATATTTTCCGTTCTGAGTTAGGTGATATGCCTTGCACATCTTTACTTAGATTGCAATATCAGTTTGGTTGGCTTGAGATGACACCAGATGACATCACAAATCCAAGCAAAGATTAGCAGGGGTTAATCCAAAACAAGCCCTAACCAAATGAGAACCAAATTGAAATGGTGACCTTAAGTCATACACATACGTATGCGGGAAAGTATTATTTAACATGGCTATCATCATGTTGATGAGCACAATCTGAACCATACAACGAGGACTATTCCCCCTGTGATAAAAATCAATCCTTAAGTAACATACCGTGTTTTTATATAAAACCATAAATTTCCCTTTTTGTTTAGAACTATTGAAGTGACTATTCAATAAATAAGAGATATGATAAAAACTGAAAGATAACATCAATAAACTCGAAGGAAAATCTGAAAAAGAAAGGGATACTTATTCTCTAAATCTATAGGAAAAGAAGGAAAATTTAAAATAGTATTTATTATCTGTATATAAATTTGCTGATAAATAAAATGATTAGTTGTAATGGGACACATCACTTATATAAATAAATGAATAAATATTTATGATAGAAAAGAAAAACAAAAAGAAGCTTTGGATCTTCAGATGTATTAAGGATTCACCATCTAATATTTCAAATCAATAATAATTTTTTAATACACTATCTTTCACGCATATTAAGTATTAGCTTCTAACTCTGCAATTGTGCTTTCTCATAATATGTTACGATCTTAAATGTTAAGTGCTTAACTAACAAAGTCTCCATAAGCCTTGGGGCTTTTAGAACAACGGTTAGGCATTTAACAAATGGTATCAGAGCCAATCATCATGTCTCGGGTTCAAGTCTCAAAGGAGGCGATCTATAGGCTGGATTAAAATGCCTTGGCATGGTGTCAAGTCGTTGAATATTGATAGGTGAGTGGAGTTGCCAAAAGAGAAAATGATACCATCAGGTCAATATTGATAGAGTGGGCCCCTAGGGATATCAGTTATGAAAGCGTGGTGGAATGTTACAATCTTAAATATTAAGTGCTTAACCAACAATGATGGAATGTTACGACTCTATATGTTAAGTGCTTAACTAACGAAATCTTCATAAGCCTTAAGCCTTTTGGAGCAATGATTAGGCATGTAACATAATACCTTTGGCTCATTATGCATAGTATATCTAAAATACATCCCCATAAAATTAAATTTCTTTTTTCGTTAACATATGAAGTCTCCAAAAAAAATTTTGAAAGAGATTCTTTGGGGATATATGGGATTAGATAATAAATTAAGACGTTTAAAAGGACATTGAAAAGGGGCAAAGGTCTAGTGTGAAACCCAATCAAATTAATTGGAAAAAAAATTGATATCAAAGTATTGAATAAAACCTTGCCCTAGAATGTTTGTGTTTGGATCTAAACAATATCATTATCTAATCATGAGTTTCAAGGTATAAAAATTTTAAAACAATTGAAGGTGGTGGCAGTCGCGAAATAACACGAAAGCTAAGCGATATTTTGTTGCGAGATGATGCTAAGTGGACATTTTGCTCGATCTTATAGTGCGTATATTATGGGACTGCACCACAGTTAAAACTAGAGGTACAATTTGGTTCGGATAAAACTAAGAACCGAATGACGAAAACCGACTGGCTTTCAAAGCATATGGTCCCGTTTTGGTTCTAAACTCTGAAGACTAAATTAATCTTGGTTTGGTTTTTGGGTTGATGTTTTGATTAAACCGAACAAAAACAAAACCTGACTTAAAAGTATTCTTTTGCTAAACTGAACCGGATCAAACCTGTATATATATGTTGGAGTGGTCAGTTCTAAATTTGATTTGGTTTGGTTTTGGATTAACAGTCACAAACCAACCTAGTAGCTTTTAACCTACCTGTCATATAAATGTTTCAATAGGGCCTCTGCAATGTGAGACGGGGCCAGACCTGTTTTTCAAATTACCAGGTAAGCCCTGTATTAATTAACAGGCAGCCGGCGGGTGATCAGAAAAACCGGTTACCAGTTCAGTTAGTTGGCGGGTCTCACTGCAGGATCAAACACGGAATGGGGAAATGATTTTCTCTTTTGCTTGCTGGTCTCACTGCAGGACCAGACCTGTTTTTCAAATTACCAGCTAAAATGCTGGTTTGCTACATACAAAAAATTCATAAGCGTACACTAAAACCTTCCTTGGGGTGATACAAATTAGACATTGATGAATATTGAATGCTCAAAAGTCAAACCTGGATCATCGGGTCAAAAAACGATGGCGAAGGATTGGCCATTGGAATTACGGGCCAATTAGACATAGAGAGAACTTGATTTTGAGATGGAACGAACTTGACGCTAACATCATCATTCAACTCGTCGACGAAGCAGGTGTGGAATTAAACCAAAATCTGGCAATCATTACCGATGCTGGAGCAATTCTAGAAGCGGAACGGAGAATTCACATTAAAAATAAGGCAGCTATAGTGCAGATGCTTTTCCAAATTAGCTCAAACACTTTGCACACATTGCAGATTTTCACTTCTTTTATATATAATATATATATATACCGTTATATAAAGATAAGACCATCTTTTTCACTGACATTTCTATGATTTTGTGGATTGAAATCGTCTGCTGGGTGTCCAGCAGCCAATGGGAATCTTGCAAGGCAGGTGGGCCCCGCCTTGCAGGCAGGGCAGTCGTGATGTGGCCCTGCCTTGCAGGATTCCTATTGGCTGCTGGGCACCCAGTAGACGATTTCAATCCTGATTTTGTACCCAAAACATCCTCTTTTTTTTTTCAAATTGACACTTACACCTATTTGTTAATGCCACGTGTATGACTTGCTAACTGCCTAACATTCACCTTCTTTTTTCTAATTTACTATGCGCATAATGCGTACACTCCCCCAAAAAATATATATATATATATATGTGTGTATGCAAGTTCCTGTAAGTTATACATGGACATAGAGGTAACACACATGTGAGCTCACAGATATGCACATGCGCATATATAAATTCAAACAAATTAGTTTGGTTTTCATTTTTCAAATCATAACTACACCAAAATAGCAAAAAACTAAACCAAATTGATTTTCTTCTATTTGATTTCTTCAGTTTAATTTTTCTTTTAACCTAACAAATTGACACCATTACGTGGGATACATTAAGTTTTAGGGACCTTATTTTAGAGAGAGAGAGAGGAGAAAGAGTTAGGGTTCGTCACTTGATTGGGTAAGAAAGAAGAGAATCGTGAGTTTGTACTTTAGAAAAAAAAGGAAAAAACAAAAGGCAAAACGCACTTGTACCAAGATTTCCTGACATCGGAAAAATCCAAAACCTTTTCTGGACATATGCCCAAATGGTCAGAAAAACCTCATTCCATTAGTTAGCAATTAAACAACGTTAAAAAGATTTTTCACAAAAAACTTTTTTTTCGTACATCTTTCCTATCAGTCATCTTGAAAATAGTTATAAAAGGTGGGTTGATGTCCTCATAACCTACGTTTTGAGTGCTAATCAACACTTGGCAGCACTAGCAATGGCTTTACTTGAATTGCTTCAAAAGCTTAAAAGTGCAAGGGAAGCTGTGGTTAACCCAAAGGCTATCACCACTGTAGTTAAGATGGTCTTTACAGAATCCCATCATGAAAGGCAACAAGAATTCATATATTTACTTGATGGTGTTCTTAGAGAATTGTAATGATATCCTTTGCACCATTTCTTCAAGATCCTTGAGTCCTTGTAGTTCATAATTACCTAGAATTTCTGATTTTATCGCCAATGCTTCAAACTCCTGCTCACTTGCTTCAAGTAACTTGGAAGACTCCACAGCAACAAGCTATTCGACTTTTGAGAAGTTGCGAATTCTGATATTAATTGTAGTAAAAGCTGCTTTGTTTTAGGCTGCGTTTGGCATTGCTTTTGCTTTTGCTTTTTTGCTTATTTAAGAAAAATCAAGCTTTTTGGTTCATGTTTGCTTTTCTTCTCGTGATGAAGCAAAAGCAATATAATTGCTTTTCTTGAGAAGCAAAACTTTTTTGCTTCTCATTTTTTATTTCTTTTCTTGTTTTGCTTATTGTTACTAATTTAATACCAACAACCTCCTCACACCACCACTGCCACTCACTACCATTACCAACCACCACTATAAAACCATCACCTACTACTACCACCACCCCACCACCAGCATCCACCTTACTTCCCACTAGGGCTGCAACTTGGTGCGGTTTGGTTCAGGTTGGCTTCAACCCAAGACCAAACCAAGGTTACTGATGGTCGGCCCAAAACCGAACCGAACCGAACTGACCTCAGAACCGAAATACCCAAACCGATTATTTAAAGAAAACCCGTAACCCAACCCAAACCGAACTGAATTCCAAAATTCTGTTCAGTTTGGTTTGGGTCATTTTCTCATACTTAAAACCTGTTATCAAGAGAGAGATTCCCACTTTTGCCCAAAAAAAATTTTAAAGAATACACACAACAAATTTAAAGGATCATCACTTACTTACGGTCCAATCCCTTAAGTAGTTCATATGCATACATAAGATGGAGCTAAGAGCTTAGAATCCTAAATCATATGTTAGTTGTTTTGGATCACACTTTTGAACTCATAAATCAATTTAATAATTAACTACAAAGATTTATAAAATAATAATCTTATTCATTATTTTATAACTTAAAATTTATAAGTTATATTTCATTATTACAACTTTATCTATTGTATATTTTATATATATTATTATATTTCGATTTGGTTCAATTTGGTTTTATACTTAGGAAATTCGATTTGGTTCGGTTAACTCCAACCTTCAACCCAAAACCGAACCAAACAAATTCAGTTTTCTATTTTTAAAACCAAAACCTATCCAAAGATTATATAACCCAAATCAAACCGACCCAAAGTCAAGTTGGACCGGTTTGGTTTCGGTTTTAACTGACCCAAGTTGCTGCCCTACTACCCACTATGGGTACCACTACTAACTCCACTGATCTACCCAACATTACACCTCATCCACCATTACTAGTACCACTTATCACCCACCACCACTATCACCACCATCCACCACTACCGCTCACCACCACCCATCACCCCCACCACTACAACCACCAACAAAACTCTCACTATTATACTACCACCACCTACCACCCTCACAGTCCCATCATGACTATAATCACACATCCTTCACCTCTACCACCCACCAGGACCCCCCACCAACACCACCACAACTATTATCACCACTCACCTACCACCACTATTACCACCCACCATTTATCTACAACCGCCATCCACCCTTGCCATAATATAATACATTTTGTCATAATATTGGCTAAAAAGCAATTATGCTTTTGATATTACCAAACATGTTTTTTGCTATTTTCAACAAAAAACAACATGAACCAAACAGTTTTACTTCACGGAAAGATCTTCATGAAAGAAAAAGCAATCTAATTGTTTTTCTTGTTATTTGAAGCAAGAAGAAAAAAGCAAAGCCAAACGCAACCTTAGTGTTAAACAAATTTCCAATAATCTAGTAAGATCCTTAACTGTTTTATCAACCTCTAATTTCTACTATTAATATTTAAAAAAATGAATCTTTTATCGCAAAATATGTAGCACCACCAAAAAGATTTTTGAAAATGCTCAAATGGCAGAAAATATTTTTTTTCTCTCTTAAACTAGAAAATAAACTCAAAAAGTTTTCTTCATACATCTTTGTCTAATTAGCAACATAAAATATGTAGTTATAAATGGTAGGAAAGAGACCATATATGTTCAACGGAAAAAAAGAAATTTAATTTTATGGGGATGTACTTTAGATACACCTATATTATGAGATAGAGGTATTATGAGAAAGCACAATTGCATAGTTAGAAGCTAATCCTTAATATGCGTGAATGTAGTGTAAGTTAAAAAATTATTATTGATTTGACGACACAGATTTATGTTTGCGAATACACCAAAAAGATTAGGAGCTAAAAAAAAGGAAAAGAAAACCAAAAAAAAAAAAAGAGAAACAATACAACTTTAGGATAAGTTTGCATAAATCTCATGTATGGATATTTTACATGATTGGTGGGCCAAATGCTATTGCTGCTCTACAATTGCTTATTCTTCCTTACATATTATTATATATATATATATATATGTATATAGTGCATAATAGCATATAATAATAAAAACCTGCTAAGAAGAGTCCTCGAGCATGGTTCAATATAACTCCTCAAATTTATTGTAGCAGTAAACAATAAAAATTTCTTTTAATATGACCTGTCAAACATATGATAGCATGACTAAATTGAATGTTATGTTAAGCTATGACACCATTCAAGTAATAACACTAAGATACGCACGTAACTAACAACTTGGATTTTTAGTGGCCTTATAAGTGGGGCCGGCATTTAGATCTCGATGTGTCAACTTCTTGCATATCTCACTAGCACCACGTGATTGGTGCCACATGAAACATCAAAGAAAATGTGAACCCTATGATAGAAATTACAATAAAAATGCCCTAAGATGACACCGACCTGCTGGATTTGAACCAGCAACCAGAGGATTTAGCACACGGAAAGATCCCAAAAATAATCCTCTACTCTTCCATTTGAGCTAAGGTCGGTGAACCACTTTCATTAGCATGCAACAACATGTATGTTGTTAAACTAAGATCAAAGTCCACACGAGCGTGGTTGAGTTTGAAATTTAGTTTCCATGGCTCCAAAAGCACGTCAGTTTATTTTTAATAGCCAAATATCTTTTTTTTAAGAGTTTACTACACAAGAAAGGAGAAAAAAAAGGACGAACAATGATACAACAAACATTAACCGATTAATTCAATCGCCCAAAGTAACATGTAACTTAGGTTAAAGTGCAAGCCATGGCTAAACTAGTGAGACTTAATCCTTAGAAGAGTTCTGTAGTCAGCATGACACAACTGCAAATTGCAAATTGTAGTCAGGGAATGCATGGATTGTTGAGCCCATGGCATTCCTACCATGGGAATTCTTCATAAATTAATTGTTCACTTAAAATTTTTGCCCAGGATGATCACAGATATTTTTGTAACCATTTTATTTTGCATAACAAGAAAAAGCAAAGCGACCACGTTAACAAAGTTTTTTAGGTTGAATAATTTCTGTTTTTCATTTTTGCTTTCCGATATATTGTGCCGAATGCTTTAGTCCCCCGTAACGTCAAGAAATTCGTAAGTCTTATTATATGAATTTTTGCCAAGCACTAATATTGAAGCAATGCGGTAAGAGGAAAAAAAAGGCATATTATGAAGGATGTTACGTACCAGTAGGAAGAAACCAATGCTTTTCGTCATAAGTGAAATCCAGAGATACTTGTGTGGAAATCAACAATAATGCTTTATCCCTAAGTCAGCTGCTAGCCTCTAACGCAATCATCTCTTCTAACCAGGTTTAGGATTTTAGCAATCCAAAGCAACACTACCAAAGCGAGACAATCCTGCACCAAAAAAAGGGGAAAAAAAGGGCAAAAATGAATTCACTGTTTGCTCTTTATTACGCAATTTGACACATCAAGAAACATGACAATGCCATTAAGCATTTAGACCTTCAAACTTTGCCCTATTCAGGCCTTTCCCCAATCATCATGGGCTGGGGTTTGTTTCACCGACTAATCAGGCTGAAATGGGCATCAGCAACAAAAAGGATTCACTTAGGAGTCCAAGCATCTTTAAGATATAGACAACACAATCATGTTTACAGCACCGGCTAACAAAGCCAAAGCAAGATTGTCATGAAACTCACACAACAATATATCGATGAGCCACAAGTTCCTGACTCTTGTTATATGATAACATGTCAAGAAACAATTAAGAATGTTCCAACAACATAGATACGTGAACCATCATATGATGGACACAAAGCTTCACAAAGCTGACCCATCAAAATTACCTTTCTGTTCTGTAAGTAAACGCACATAACTTCTAAAACATTTATTTTCTTATAAGAGTGGAAACAAGGGTGCCAAATATTGGAGGTGCTCTCAAATGTTCAGTTATTTATCATAATTAGTTGGAAACTGATCAAGACTATGGTCACACCTGGAAGAATAACCATTACATGATTTGGTTTCAGATATTATTCAACTAAAAAATGGATGGACGGGTTAGATTTTTCAAATGTTTATCAGCAGTCACCATTCCCGTGTGTCAAAAGTTTTTTGTTGTTCTTATTTCTCAAGTTGACAAAGAAAATTACATTTTGCACCCAGTTAATGCTGGTATAGCAGTAACTAGAACCAAGATATCAGTCGCCATCACCAACAAAAATTAACAAATGCCCCCAAGGAGTCTGAACGTAGGACAAAAATGAGGCATCAGCAGCAGACATTCCACCTTGAATTTCATGTCATTTCTATATGTTAAATAAGCAATGTATCCGTACATAGAAGTGATATACCCCAATAGTGCTGTATATGCACAAAAAACAATAACTCATTTACAGTATTAAGTGGAGGAACTCATCTGCAACTGAGACCACTAGTGAATGCAAATGATCTAGTAATCGATCTTTGAGAGGCAGGCAAAATCTATCCCAAAATTATCATCAGGGTCTAAACTTCCAGCCCTATTTGATGAGAAATAACACGTGTGACCTGGAAAAACAGAAAGCCAAATTAATGCCCGCTTAGTAGATGCAGGACCAGATGATAAATGATTTGGTATTTAAATCTAATTACAGAAAGCAATCTTACAAAATTACAAAATAATCATTAACAAAGATCCTAGATATTTGAGAACCAACAGAAATTCCGTAGCAAAAATTTAGTCCTCTCAAGCTATGGCTCTTGGCCCTAAAAGCAAAATTTAAGAAATGTTTTTTTCTCCTCTCAAAATCAATGAGAAGAATTGCAAATTAAAATCAAAATAGCTATTATGCAGTTATTTTCTAAATTATGGTTTAAATTATTGTCTGAACTGAATCACTTCAAGATATACAAAGATACACATTGATTGATAAATAAATGAGGCCGTGATTCCATCAAATATCTCATGTTAACCTAATATGAAATCAATTTAGGTTGGCAGATCCATCTCGTTACTGGAGCTATCTGATACAGTTAAAAGAAACAAATATTTTAAATCCTGTTTGTAATCATACTGCACTTGTGCCACGCTGGCTCATCTCTGAGAAAGCCAGATTCCAAATTCACACATATTGGGTGGCTGAACAAGCATCAAACAGTTCAGAACTTGTGCCAAAATCTTCTTCAAACCAATCAAATCACATATTTCACCTAATCCAACACATTGCTATTAAAATAGAAGCAGCATCCATTGAAATGAGAGTACATGAAACATATGGTGGATAAACATATAATCAACAGCCCAATAGTTTGTTGCATTATCATCCACATGCATGGAATACTGAATACAAAAACATGATGAAAAAGTTATATCCAAGATTTGCCAACTCAACATTAACTAAAAGCAAGAAATTTCTACCTCGGATTATAGTTGAATTTTATGTTCCATGAATGCTAATCCAAATTCCAAACATTGTGTTCATACTTCCAAAAATCAACATTTGTTACCCTGATTAACAGGACAAATCATATTCGTTAAGTTCCATTTCAACAATCTTGCATTGTAAAATTTCTTGAACAGACAACTAAAGCCTAGCACCAATTTAACATATTAATTAATGCAGCCTTTCAACTAAATTTGTTGTGTATATGTTATAGATGCACATCTGAATGAAGACCATTTTTGATAAAATGGAACGAAGAAGGAAGATTCATATTCACAACCCCCCACACCCCAAAAAAAAGGAATAGAGTAGTTTGTCCTTGCAGCTATCTTTACATACAATAGATGCATATGCACTAGTAGCCTAATGATGAGGCTGTCCTAATAAACACTAGATGCAAGGACCACAACACAACCACCATTTAAAGATGATTCTTGGAATATATATACGCAGTTAAAAGATCAGATCAGTTACTTTTGGTCCATGATCATCCGCTACATCCTTCTATCTTACTAAATACCCTTGGAAAAACAATTAACGGCTATCCAACTTGATCTTTTCTGTAATCAGATGTCACCGGTGGAACACTATCATGTTCCCCATCAAGTACATGTACCATTTCTACTAGCAACGTTGCAGTCCACATTTAATTACTTGGCAGTTCGAAACAAACAAATGATCATAAAGCCTGGATGGAGAACTTCACCACAGCTCACTGCCTCTTCACTAAACAGTTATAACCTCTGACAGACGCACAGGTGTTGAAACTTTCCCAGCCGCAACCGACCAAATAATGCCCAGAACTTTAGCCATAGCCAGCTCCTCTGGACAGAAAAGTTAAAAGTATGAGTGAGAGAGAGAGAGAGAGAGAGAGAGAGAGAGAGATAAAGGAAAAGAAAACCAGATTTTGAATGATGATTAGAAACCATGACTGGTAATCACGAAAACAAAATGAATATCTATCCACACATAAGCATGTCTATGCAAAAGCATAAGAATACAAGTGCAGTCAAAAGGCAAATATCTTCACATCCAACTAACCAATATATCATCACAGGTTTGAGGATAATAATATGTAAGCCAATTTAGTAAAAACAGATGACAAGTTACAAAAATAATTGCTCCACTCCACTTTCTAAGGGAACAGAGAGGGTCAAGGGTGGGCAGTAGGAAGGGAAGAAAATCTAAAGCATTATTTAAACCAAAATGGTGAACTATGAACACCTCCAAAACTTCACACCCTGCTTACAGGCAAAGTTATCTTGAAAACTTTATGTAATTTCAAACAATGAATATAAGTGCATCAGAGAATCACAATGAATGCATAAAAGGAAATCATACTATCAGTGTATCCTCAACAACCCAAACTGAGAAAAAGATTACCATCTAATCCACCAAATTTGATTGCAACTGGCAAGAATAATAAATGGCATACAAATGGAAGTAAATAAGAGCCACCAACCCGAAATTACGAGAGGGGTAAACAAGGGATTGCCAAGACGACATCCATCAAAAGGAAGCATGAATCTAAAGATCGATAAACTTTGGCAAAGTTCAGCAAGTGCCCCAGCACCAGTAGCAACTGAACAACTCTGCAATTGAAATTTATACAGTTTCAGCCAAACCTCAAATATCATCCAGGAAGCCATACATTATTTCACATACAATAGAACGCTACATTCATAAGTATGCAAGAATTGGATAAGAAGTTTACATGAAGATATTGACATGGGACATTGAAGAAAAGTGGCATCCAGCATTAATTTATGTTCTCTTGATAATTTTATTTGTAAAATTTGATCATAATTGTTAATAGCACACTTATAATTCTGTGGTTTTGTGCTATTGAATTCTGTAGGTGTTTGGTGGATTTCTACAATGGAAATACCAGAAATTTGGGGATAATATTCCTATTCAATTCTACCCTACATTTGAATTATAACATGTTGGGGGATGGGGTTGTGAAATTTTAAAACTGAGCACAAAAGTTACTAATTGTATGGTTAATTGTGTTGTAATATGATAAAGCAGACATATAACAGTAACACATTTTAATTTTATTAAATACTAGCAAAACACTGGAGTCTTCAACAGCATTTTAAATGTTGCAACATGAGAACAAAATGCCATACATGTAGCTTCACATAACTTAGATCACACCTGTAGAACAACATCTCAAACAAAATACTTCTGATGTCAATGACATTTCATTCAAACTCTTATTCTACCCTCTTTTTTCCCAAAAGCCACACACCTGGTGGGGGTTTTTCACATTTCCACTTAGATTTGCTCCCTCTCATCTTCCATCAAGGATCAAATGGTCTTTCAAGCCACACAAACCAAATTTTGAGGCAAATACTTGCTTTTCATTTTTTAACCAGTGAGCCTATGCAATATTTACAAAAAACAGGGAACCACCACATTACAACAACAAGATGAGGCTTCCCTATCATACAGCCTTGGATCAGCGGACACTGGACATGAATACTGAAGTTCAGTATCTAGATGTGTGTAAAGGTTTAAATTGATCATCCAATTTGTCATGTTTACATTCAAGAGGATCATTTAGCATGGGCACTATCCACCATCTAAGAATGAAACTTGTGGTTTACAAGAATCGAGTTTGACTATGGCAAGAATTATAGCCCAGATGGGGATCGGTAAGACTTCCTCCGCCGTGTAGGATTTATGGCAGTTATCAGAGGTGTGCTATTGTAAAAAACATAATTCCAAGGCTGCTTTGAAGCAAGACCAAGCCATAATTCAAAGACTGCTTTAAAGCCTTTCAATCCTCTATATAGCAATACAAAAGCTTGTTAATTTCCCCTCCCCCAGGACCATAAATTAAAAAGATCAAAAGGAGAACGTAAAAGTTCTGTGGTAACTTCCTAGCTCTGATTATCAACTTTTGTCACATTTGCAATGTGAATGGCAGAGTTTAAAATATAGCCTGCAAATATCAAAGCACCACATATAAATAACTGTAAAATAGGACCATGCCTCTGAGGATGTCTTTAAACAATGCTTTAACCATGTGAATTGCCATTGTAAAAGATCGAACAGAATGGGTCCCACTCGAGATTGTATTGGACAAGCAAACCAGATCAAATGTTTCTACCCATCAAATTTCATCATATTCTTCTGATAGTGCCTAACCAATGTGAAAGTACTGAGTCGTTAAATCATGCAGGTTTTTAACATGCAAAATCTATTGAGTGGAGAAATTTAAGTGGTGGGTACGATCCACAATCCTGATCCACTGTCAGCTTCCATTTGGCAAGTCAATAGTACCTAACAACCTTTCAGAGGCCACATTTGATATTTCTTAAAAGGTCATTTTATACTGTTTCAACATAAAACAAAAAAGCACTTGATTAGTTGAAAAGGCTCTAAGCATCACTTACCAAGGTTTATGACACCCCAAGGGTCCTTTATGCCTTCAGACCCTAGACATTCCCACATATAACATAACATAAAATTCAATGCTGATAAAGGAATTGTTTATGCACAGTAAATAATATCGTATGTAAACAACAGTAGTATTATTATAAAACACAGATGGTAGTGGTACATAACCAGTGGCACCTGTACATACGACAACAGCAGCAGCTCCAGATAACTCTTAATTCATTGATCCACGGCACCTGAACCCGACAAATGGATATTGAAAATGATGAGAAAAGCTGAACATTTCGGCCTATTGTAAAATAGTAGATACTCAACATGGATTTCACTCCAAAGTTTTAAAAATCTCTTAACAGTCACTCCCATGAAGTTTCTCCTTTGGTTGTAATAAAATAGGACATAGTCGTTCTGAGACACAGACTAGATGAAGGGCACCAGTGGGTCATCAAGATTTGTCATTATGTTTGCAAACCACAGCAACGTAAAATAAGCTAGATAGTACTTATATAAGAAGATTTGTCTTCAATGATCACCCTTTAAAATTGCCAACCGTACAGAGGATCAGAATACTGACTAAAAATAAATTGAAACCATAACAAAGCTTCAAATGGTCTGCACCAAATTCGTACACCAAATCTGTGATTTGTTCTTTTAAGAAAATTTTTTGCACCAAAATAAACAAGAAATATATATATATATATATATATATATATATATATATATATATATATATATAATTATTTTTTTGTTTAAGGAATGGATTCCCTTTCCCCAACAAATTTTTTTTGGTCTGCACCAAAATTTTTTGTTTTTTCTTTTCCTCCTTCCTAAAATGAAGAGCACAAAGTTGCATAAAAAACATGACTGCACTTGTTAAGAGGCAAGCAGAATTTTTAATGGAAGAAATTTCAGAACAAAAAAGAAAAAGAAAAAAAAAACCAAACAAACGATGCAGTTTCCAAAAACCAATAAATTCTCATTTCATTACCTCCTAGAGCCACAGTTGCAGGGTATCTTTTTCTCCTCCAGTGGAAACTTGTAATTGTAAGTGATTTCCTCACCAGCAGCTATCTGCCTTTTCGCATAAATAAAGATCTTTTTCTCACCCTCAACACTGATAACCTTGGTATAACAGTTTGGCTGCAAGAGAGACGCATAAAAAACAAACCATAAGAACCCAATACCTAACTCAAAATATTAATAGTATATATTGAAGGAGCTACCTCACATGAATGGTTTATAAATCTTGCTATTCCACCACGCTTTGTAGCATCAACCTACAGATAATTTTAAATATAAATAATTGAACCCAGTTATAAGCCAATGAGAAAGTTATGCACCAAAATGTATAATCAAGTATGAGGGATACAGATTAACAGAGAGAAATGGAACTCTGCTTAAAGAATTGACTTTAATAAACATCAGTAAGTGCATATATAAATTGATGTCATGTTAAAGCTTAATAGTGAAAATAAATACTTATGGTCCAATTTCAGGATGCAATCTGATATATTTAGGGGTGTTAGTCATATGAGAAAAAATAATTGTATAATGACATATAAGAAAAACATAATTAAAAAACAGATGGAACTATCCACAAGTGCAGGGCAGCACAAACAAAGTACTGACTAGGGCATCATTTGGTGTTCATTCCGGGAACGCATTCCATGGCTTGGAATGAGTTCCAAGGCTTGGGATGAGTTCCAGTCAGAATATGGATGTTTAGTTGCAATTTGGGAATGAGTTTCAAAAAATGCACTAAAGAATCACCCCCAGACCCGTTTTAGGCTTTTGAAAACTCCTTTTGACCTGGCTGATGTACCAAACTCAACCCACTACACTGATTGCTTCTTTTTAGATGTCGCCAAAAAAAAACATTTTTTAATCCATTTTTAAGCTTTTATCCTTTTTTACTCGGATGAATAACACCAGAATATTTTATAAAAAAGAAAAGTTAACACACGTAACACTGGGTTGGCCCTATGCCACACCAAGACTTACAAATACATATAACCTTAATGCAGCTCCGCTAGCGGAAAAATACCAGTAATTAACTCTGCTCCACCGACACCATATTCAGCTAGTCTATCAGCTAACTCATTGACTGTGATCTAGGCACATTGCAGAATAAAATGTTCCGACAATGTGCCAAAGATTTGGCCAGCCTGACAAAATGCTCATGATACCAAGGGGTAGACTGTGACCCAAGAATCCAAAATATGACTAGTAAAGAATCCCCTTCCATCTCTACCTCCCTCAGACCAAGAGATATGACCTCCCTCAATCAAACTGTAAGCACCTGTAACTCTTCCCCAACTGAAGTACATATATCTGTCGGTCCTAGAAACATGTGGATGATCTTCTCTTCAAAGTCTCTAAGAATACCTCCCATACCTGCTAATCCAAGATGCCTAGGCACCTACCATCAAAGTTCAATTTTACAGCACCGTTTTTGAGAGGGATCCAACTCGGGAAAGGGTATGAATGCATGGCTGATGTAAATAGGATGTATTGCCATTGTAAAATGACATCAGACATCCAAAAACTATGAAACTCTCTTCAAAATCGCTAAAAATCATGCCGAGAGAATCAAATGCACAAAGGCATATCATCATCCGAGTATGTAAAACTGCTTAGTCCTCAAGTAGTCTATTCAGATTCACTCACTTATTGTTCTTGTCGCCAATTTTTCTAATTTGACTCCGTTTCTGCTGAATAAGTTGATTCAGTATTCAATACCAAAATTTATTATTTAATAGTGATAGGAGTAGCATTTGGAATCACATTTAATAACAAGTTTATTTTTCTTACCCAACTCTTTCTCTCTCTCAACTAAATAAAATCAGGAAGTCATAGAAAACAGAATATCTAGTTACTTGTGCAGTAATTATTAATTGTGACAATCTGTTGAGTCAGCTATTATTAATTAAAACATGATGACTTGTACCATTGGTGAAAATTTTACTCTAAAATATAAATAGGCCAGATGTTGTTATAAATTTATAAAATGGTATAAGTTGTTGTAACAGCAAGCAACAAGTCAAATAACGATTCAAACATGAACAGAGTGGCACAGAATGGAAAAATTAATCGGCATTCTGAAAACCCAAGCAGGTGCTATTAGGATTCTCAAAGTCCTTGATGTGAGCCCACTTTGAAGGCCTACCAATATGTGGACCTCGAACCAGTTAAAGGCTTTAAGAACAAGAGAGCAAGCCTTGATGTGAATTTCAAAACTTGAAAACCATCAATTGGTACACAGTGAGAAAGCAAACAAATAAGGAGTTGCACAATAATAGCAAAAACTATACAGTAACATTGAATAGTAACAATCATATAAAATTAAATTCTGTCAACCAGAAAACTTCTCACCAGTAAAACGGAGTAATAGAAACCTAAATAGATACTAATCAAATTAATGTGGTCATATACAGTAAATAAATTTTATATGAGTGCACTAAATAATAAGAATTGCCACAGATGACAAAAATAAATGAACCAGGTAGGTGCAGCTTTTTACTCACCACATAACCATCATCCAATCTAAAGAGGTAACTGCTGCCTATACCCATCTTTTCATAATGATGTTCACGTATATCCGATATCTGTGAAATTCAAATAATAATAATGATAGAGCAATGGAGTGATGGAAACTTGACAATATAAAGAATAATAATTGATATAGAGAATGATGAAACAAGATTAAAGTTAAGTTTAGATTTACCCGAGGACGAATCAATTCACCCACATATTCAATTACGAAGTCCTCTGCCTCAATTGGTTCAAGCGCAACAAGACCCCAATCATGTATCTTGCTTCGTTGGAAACGTAATCTCTTTTTCCTAGCCTGGCAAGAAGCATCCAATATTCTATTGATTCATTCTAACAAGCAATCTCAACATATATACACAGAAATAAAAACATGTAAATATATGAGTATAAATACATAAACACACACACACACACAAAAGAGAAATATTTAGAGTGTCAAAAAATAAGTTTGGCTTTATTCCGAGGCATTCTACCATTGAGGCAATCTTTATGCTTAGATAACCAGACGAGAAGTTTAGAGACACGAATAAACCTGAAAATATTTTTTATTTATCAATAAAAATCATATGGTAGAGTCCCTAGACAGTTTCGTGGATTTTGGCAAAATCAAGAGCACTCATTGAGGTTCTTAAAGGCATCTGTAAGGCACCACGATAAGAGCTATGGATAGTGAAAAAAATGAGTTCCCAATAACTGATTCTCATTTAGCCATAAGTCCCTATATTTTTGGTTTGACTATGAATGAAACAAACAATTCATATTCAAAAGGAGGTGCCTTGGTGTTGAACCAAAAAATTTAACTTTTTTTTTTTTTTTGATGAATAAAAAAAATAAAAAATAAAAAAAATTTAACTTTTCTAAATCTTTTATCCACAAAATTGCACCCACAGTCGTGAGCTTTTTAAGTCATGTGGTGTAAACCCATTCAAAATCTTCAATTCTTAAATACACCCTAAATTTGTAGGAAAACCTTTTGATTCTAATTTCCAAGCCCTTATTTAAATACTTAATATCAATTTAATAAACAATTGGTGGGATTTTATTTTATTCTGGTTGAACTGTAATTTAATTTATTAGGCTTCCCACATACCCATTCATGGGATCAAGCCATGCCGTAGTTCAAATATAAGATTTAAATATAGAAATAAACCATAAAGATTTCTTAATCCTTAAGGGGTACATGCTTTTGGTTTTAATCATTAAGCCATTAAGGCCACTGATCTCATATTAAGACCATAATGACGTCAAATTTGATTTTAGGCAATTAAAGCCATTTAATTTAACCTTAAGCCAACAATATTGTTGTGTGTGATCATAAGGCCATTCGATCTAGTTCAGCTCATAAAAATCATTTAATTAGATCTTCAGCATTTATAATTGTTCAATTTGGTCAATCAGGCCATTAGGACAATTCATATATCCTTAAATTTATCATGGCCATTGAATCATATGATTTAAGGCCTTAAGGACCATTTATTTAATTTTAGACTATTAGATTTGATCATGAAGTTGATGAGTATTGTTCTAATCTTGGGTTCATTACAGCCCTTAGGATTTGATTATAGATAATCAAAGACCATTTAGCAAGATAGTGCACTCTTGTTGACCTTGGGTTTTAATTTTGGCATGGCCTGCTGTAGATTTCAATCTCATTAGTTTATTTTCAACTTGAGACTTGATATAAGTGAATCCAAAGCCTTATTATACAAAATGTTGGTGGAATTTGGGCTCAATAGCAGTGTGATATGAACTTGTTAGTCACTGAAATTGTTTACGATTTTAACGCCCATTTTTATTTTTGTGCTGCATGAGCAATTAATAATTTCAAAGTCAACTAAGAGTGTATACTGGGCTAAAAGTCCAAGAGAGCTTTGGTATCTTAAGGCATGGAACTGTTTGCATCTTATTTACAGTATTAGTCTGCTCAAGAATATGGTCGGGTTATGACTAACGGCTTACAAAAAGGCTTGCCATTATTTGTGGTTAGGCTAGGATGAGTGCGCATATGAGATAAGCCCATGCACTTCAGCTTGGGTTCTGGTCTTTTGGACAGGAATGTAGAAGCTTGAGTTGGATTTGGTAGATGGTAACAATGATTAAGATAAAATAGTGTTGGGGGCCACACAACTGAACCTAATCTCAATATTACAGTGACTCTTTGTTTGGATAGGCAACATAAGCCATAATGATACTTGAGCACCCATTATCCTATAGACTTAATAAAACATCTCAACCCAAATAGTTGAAGAAAGTTGTTATTAGGGTTTGTTTAAAATATCTTCTTACAAGTTGAAGAGCTTTAATACACAAGGTTGTGTAAAAATGGGCTTTGAATAAGTTATTGGCTAAAAATTGTGTTTAGTGAGTAAAACTATATAGAAGGATGTTCTTCCATATTATTTTGGGCTATAAGGATACTTCTGTATTTTTAATACCATATAGTAGACAGGAATGAAAGGATAACTGTCATGTCAAAAGTTTCATTTAAACTTAAAACAATGCTAAAAACTTTTTGCAAACACAGTTTTTGGAATCAGCTCCCCTCATGCTTCACCTAAATGGGTTTTCTGAGGAGCACACTTCCATTCAAAGCAACTTTCAAAACTCCCACCAAACACCAAACTGTTAGGCAGGAAACCCATCTGGGTTTAGCAAGGGCTTCTTGGCCCTTAGGGAAGCTATGCCAAATATTGTCTTAGTGTGTGTGTGTGTGTGTGTTAGTTTATATAATCCATAGACATATGTATGTCCGGGAGAATAGATGTAAGACACTTCTAGAACAGACCCATGCTTCTGTTACCTTCAACTGAGTAGATTTAAGGAGGTCTGCACCATCAGCAGCAGCAAGAAGATTACGAAGCTTCACCCTGTTTGTTCTTGCGGAAAGGCCTTTTACATTGGACAACTGAGATGTGTAAGCTTCAGAACCTGAACACTGAGAGTGAACATATTGAGTTCCTCTGACACGAGCCCGGTCAGCAGGACTTGCATTTACAGACCATTTATGCCATTCCCATCCACTGATTGATGACCGTGCACAGCCTTCAGATCTAGGACAGGGATTTGAAATCTTCAATTTTCTGAATTTGACCTTCTGCAGAGCAACTTGTCCTGAACATCCTTTGTTCGCAGCATTATGTGTTAGGTTTACCCCATTTTTCACATGGGATGATGAAAGCTTCTTTTTTATCTTTGGCATCCCAGTTGCTGTATAGATTAAACGGCAATATACATTACCCAGTCAATCCTGAGTGAGACTATTTAAAGCATAGAGTAGAAAAACGAGTAATTGGTAACTTCTAGAAAAGTGAGCAAGAAAGAGGTACATACATTTTGGTATCCCTCTGGAGACAGCAAGATCTTTTTGATTTTCAAGATTACAGCCATTGGCTTCTTTGACCTTTCCAAAATCAGAAGACTTCTCTGCAGAAGCCGACACCCCTTCACCAGATTTTTTATCAGCTGCTGCAACTACCGTACCTACAGTACATGACATGATTATAGTTCATAAGATCAGGACAGCCAAATCAAAACTTGCACAATTTCAGGATAAATAAAGATCAGATGAGAACATACATTGAGAATTACAAGCAGCCTTCCTCAATTTTCGAGTAATTTTCTTGGTCGATAAGCCATTAACAGGCAAGCTACCTTGAACCATAGCCTCAAAAGATACATCACTAAGTGAAACCTGTCCACTGCATTGACTGAAACTGCTCAAGTGAGAATTCACATCAACAGTTTCAATTTCCATTATCTCAGACCTGGATATTTCTTTATTTTTCTTATTGTTTATGCCTTGGTTCTCTAACTCAGCACCCCTTGAAATCATATTGTGCCCCAAAGATTCTAACTTTTTCTTTACCAGTTTCTTCTTGCGGAAATAAGTATATTTACCAGTCAACAAAGACACTTCCGAAGAACCTGAACTGTGACAATTTCTTGAGCTTTCTCTAAATTTTTTTGGTACAACATCCAAATTGGTGTCATTTCCCATATTATTGTTATACATTCCTTCCTGAAACAAATGCATAAGCAACTGTAAATTTCTAAAAAACGTGAAAGACCATCAATATCCGGAAAAAGAAAAAAAAAATCCATAATCACATGCAAGCAAATAGAAAGTACCTCAATGGCATCAAAAACAAAATGCTTTCCCAAAATACACCACGACATAAAACCTTGATGAAGGGCATGATAAAATAATGAGGATTTCCATTCATTGAGCACAGTATCATGCAACTTCTGGCGAAACATTGCCATTGCAACATATTGACCAATTTTTGGAGTGCATTCATCTGATTTTGATGGTCGGAGTTTACGATCGCATCGATGTATAGCAGTTCTCGAAAATTTTTCAACTCCAGGAGGTGGCTCATCAAACTCTTGGTCACTAACCTCGTCAGATATGGGCAAGCACAATCTCTCAAATGAACCTACAAACCGAGTTGATAAAGATTTTTTAGACTGGGAGATGGGCTGATACACAGATCTTTCAGGCAGCACTGCAGTTTGGGTATCAACGGATGAAAAGGTCTCTGCAGATGAGCAGTGTAAAATTTTTTTGTCAAATCAGCAATCATGTGAGGAGAATCATATCTACCAGTACGATAACAAGGAAAGGAAAACTTCAATGATTACTCACCAATATCAACTGCAACAGAATTCTGCAGTAAGAAGAACAATTATAATGTCAGAGACTTCATAATTTTAAAATTTCAAAAAGAAGAAAAAAAAACTCCACTAAATAAAGACCTAATTGACCAAAAAAAATAAAAGGTTTTAAAATCATGGAGAGAGAGAGAGAGAGGGAGGGAGGGAGGGGGGCGAGAGGGAGGGAGAGGGAGGGGGGGGGGGGGGGGGGGGGGGGGGGGGGGGGGGGAGGGAGGGAGGGAGAGAGAGAGAGAGAGAGAGCCTAAAAGTATTACAAAGGAACATTGAATTTTTTTTATTACCTCGCATAAGTTATTTTCCGTTGAAAAATCAGCTAATCTACTCACTTCCCCATTTACAATGTTCTCCAAGTACTCCAACAAAGACAATTTAGCTGCCAAATGCAAAGTTTTCTCTACTATCCCTTGGACAAATTCCATGCCATCATATATTGCATTGGTCATTGATAGGCTCTTTTGTTTCAGTGACTCTTCTTTCACATTAGAAGAACAACTCACTGATGAGTGGGAAGTATCCATGCTTATCATCACAGGTCCAAAACCAGGAGGTAAATCATCCATACCAGTAGAATGTTCTTCTAGTTGCACCTGTAGATACATTGAAATATGACTTCAACCAAAAAAGAAATCAAAACCAGACAATAAAATAAAAAGGACGAAATATCAGGTCACTACATTCTTACTTACTGAATCCTTGAACGGTAGCATCTGTTTAACAGCAACTTCCATGATTGGTACAGGAGGTCCAGACCACCGTTTTCTTTTTCGCCAAACAAATGAATACTCTGCTATAGGGTCATAAAAAACAGCGTTCCACAACAGGTGCATACAAGAATCAAAAATAACTTTGTAGACCACTGATAATGCCACCAAAAAGTTTTCGAAGCTCCCAACAGATTTCATATTAGCTATAGACTCTACAGAAGTACCACGAATAGGGAGTGAATGACCAGAAGCGAAATGAGAAACAGCAACCGCATTCTTGGAGGAAGCCTTATTCTTTGTCTCATCAACAAATTCAGTCTGAGAAGCCAAAAAAAGAAGGAAAAATTATTTTCCAATGTAGAAGTTGCCCTGACTACAGTGGCAGACTTTTTAAGAATTACCCTTTTCTCTGTCACAGAAGAAATCTTGGCAGTCTGATTTGCAGATTCATGTTTGCTATGTCTCTGGGCCTTCTTCATTGTTGCAAATTCAGGAATAAAGTTACTAACTATCTCATCTAGCACCACCCGGCGAGCAACTCTCATGATTCCAGAATGCAGCTGGTCACAAACTTCTTCAGAAATTTCAGATATGAAGCTTAGCAAAGAGCTGTTATCGTTGCTTTTAGCATTAGATATAGAAACAGTGCCAAGTCCATCTGGTCTCCAAGCATTTATCATAGATATCAATGTAAAGGGCTGAAACTTGTTCTCCACATGGCATATCTACAGTATGAAGTCATCATAGAATGATGAAGATGTAAATTAAACAATTGACAACACTAGACAGGTAGCAAATGAAAACTACAGACTATGCAACTCAGAATTACATTCAGTCCATGCAGACCTCAGGTATAGGCTTGTTATCACCTCAGAACATAAGATACCATACTCTACACTGTAGGCCAATTTGTGCAATAGATGCACATAAAGGGAATCCACAAGTGCAAAGGCAGAATCTATAGGGTATTGGAGTCGAACATGTGTCCCGTATCAGCACATCACTTGTTTAGAAGTGTCCATGAACATCAATCAAAATTAGTCGTAGCACATCATAGAGTGCCGAAATAAAAAACAAAAAGCCTTATCTCAACTATTTGGGGTTGGCAACACAAATCACATTCTCCTACCAGTGTTGTTTTGTATTAAAATATTTTGTGGGCATTGCCCATCCTAGCCCCGGGTATAGTTGAAGGGTTGCATCAGCGATTGTGATGGTGAAAATACACAGTAACTAAAATCAAGAAAAAAAAAATAAGTATCATTGTCATGACAGAATAACTAGCAAATTTAAGTAACAATATGTGGGCAAAGCACATTAAAAAGTTGGAGCCACATGTGCAGAGGTGCACTCAAAGACGAATGAGAGAAAAAAATTCAAAAGATAAGCTGCAATATAATAAAGTAGGTAAAATGATTTAGCCAAGTTAAAGTTATAAGCAGAAGTGAATTATACCCCTTTGATATTGATAGACACATGTATGTGCTTATAGTTAAAAGAGTATATATGTATTGTTTCTTATCTTATCTAATTTTAAAGCAGTCTGGTTGTTGCTGTCACTGTGGCACCTGAGCACAGTTTGTCTTGGAGGCTCGTCACCTAGAAGTTGGCCATACTTGACCACATAATTGTGCACAAAAAATACCATGATAATCTCAAAAATCTTAAATTACATACTTCTCAGAGAATCTCAAGCCTAGATTTTTTAAGATTTATAAGGTATACTCATCCATTCAGGTATTCTTCCGTGAAACCCATCTCTTGTGGAATATATATTTGTTTCCTTACTGGTTTCTCTTTGTTTTGCACCGATTTCCTTACTCATCTCTCTCTGTTTTGCAATGATTCTAGGTTTCTGATAGTTCTGACACTTTTAATCCATTCAACTATGCTTCTTTATTTTCTTGCCTACAAATGGCATCGGATATTTCAGTTGTTATTGCCAAGAGGAGCAACTGAAGAAACTTCACACATTACACAGTGGGCATTTGCACAACAAAAAGTGCATATCAAGAAAAACAAAACCAAGGAAGATATGTAACTGAAGGAACTAGTTAACAAATATTAAAGTATACTTATCTGGAGAAAAAATGATAAGCTTAAAAGGACAGAACTGGAAGGAAAAAATTCAGAACTTGGCAAAGAGACCAAACTGACCTCTTCGCCAAACAGTCAGCCAGTTAGGCAGATATAGTCTAGCAGACTAGCACACCTTCTATAAGACCAGAAGAAGGCTTTTTGAAAAAATTCCTAGCATAAAATTTTTCTTGTAACTTACCAGTAAAGAATCATGAAGATATCCATAATGATACCAAGAATAAAGTTCTAAAAGTGAATGTGGTCCACGTTTCCTCCCTTCATCATCCTCAAATACCCAACACAATTCTTCATTTGACTGGAATATGGAAAAGACAACATAATAAACAAATTATTAAAAGAACAAATAGCACATAGAAACTGAGTACTTTAAATAATGTGACATATAACTCATAGACAAAAAAAAAGGCTTGCTTAGAAAAAACCTGATTGCATACCATATGCTGGTCTGATGATGTAAAGATTGAAATTTGTGTGTCAGAATTATAACCAGGATGATCTACACATGAACACGGTGCCGATTGTGATGCAGAAAAGGCCATGACAGGGGCAGAATATTTGACCGAATCTTCCAGCCCATGGTTCACCAAGTCACTAGAGCATTTTATAGTCTGACTGGCACTTGAAATGTGTGTCGTCAAGTATGCAAAACCGGTGGCAGCATGATCAGGAAAATGCTTGAAATACTTCAATGGCACAGCACTAACTATATTCCCATTTACAACAGGGTAAACAGGGAGTTCCTCAGGCAAGAAACCAGTCGATAAACCCTCATATAACTGCTCTTGAATGTATGGACCACACATTTGCCCATGCTCATTAACATACATCCATCCACTTACAGAAGTTGCTTGAGCACATCCGTCATATCTCTTTTCCTGGCAAGAAGTCTCCCCAGTGCTGATAGGCTGAGATATACCGCCGTTATTATTTTTCAATTGGCAGCTCCCTTCCATTGCAGCATGTGACCGTGCTTCTTCATTAGGATTGCAGCAGGAGGCAGAAAAATGAACATCATCTGAGCAACTGAATGGCATTGCAAAAAGAAAACCAGAAATCAAAAAGATGCAAGTTACAACACAGCAAGTGACAAAGTAAAAAAATCTGACAGAAGCAATACCCATTAGATGAGCAGCCTTCAGTATATGGTTGTACAGGTGAGGCAATATCAGCCATATTGTCCACAGAGATATATGAAATTAGATCATTGTGTTCCAAATTCGACATTTTCAACCTCTTTCCCGAGACAAAGGAATGGTCATCTTCATAAAACTGGGTTTCTGAGTCATGTAAGTCACTCTTGCTACAGCAACGAATCGAAGCAACCATACCCTCTTGAATTTCCAGGCAAGCAAACTGAATAAAGGATCATAGAAAATAATTATCTCTGCATACTTCAAAAGAACAATAATAAGAACAACAGTAATAAATGCTGTGTTTGACTTTTGAGAAACTCTCCAATTGTGACCATGCACAATAACTATGTGTTGATACCATTCATCAAATGTTTGTGGTAGATAATGATCAAGAATTTCCTGATCCAAACATCCAGATAAATGAGGGATCAAGGAGATGGAAGGAGAAGCGCCTTTAAACCATAGATACTCCTACGAAGTTTAGACTCCATGATGATATATTACCTCTAAGGACTCCTACTGAAGAGGAGTGTACTTTTCGACCAAAGGTAGACTACTGGTGCAGGTGAACCCAGGTCAGGTTGCACCTTTGACTAATCTCCTTAAGAAGAACCAACCATGGCATTGGACGAGATAATTTCAAGAGGCCTCTGAGGACTAAAATAGGAAGCCGTCATTGCAGATCCAGTGCTGGCCTTGCCGGATCATGCTAAACCGTTTGAGGTGCATACCGTATAATTGCGTGAAAAACTAAACAGTATTTCTGAATCATACAGTTGGAGGAGGAAAAAATACATATTACTTAAAACAAATAAATAAATAATAAAGAATAAGGCACAACCAATTCATGGAGAACTGCAAGATCCAAATACAACCAGAGATAAATAAAAGCAAACGCTTGGATGCTTAAAACCCATGGTGACAAAAACAAAACCCTGTAACGACCAGAATAAAAGGGAAAGAATCAAATCTTTCGCAACCAAACCCTAAACATACAGAGCAGAACCGATCTGTTGAACTTCAAACTTCTACAGCAGGCTGATCGATGGAAAAGATGAATAAGAGAAAATATGAGGCACTTGATAGTCAAATGTGACAAAAACTCGTAACAGAAAGTAGGTAAATAAGTAACTTCCGTTTGTTTAACTTGTTATGCAAAAGGAAGATATACATACGTTAAAACATAAATCTCAGCACAGATTAGCTCGAAACTTACCGGATCACGATTGTCAGGAAGACGAGACGGGTAACTACCAAGAGGAGAAGAGTAACAGCTTCGAGAACGTTGAGAAAAGGGGGAAGAGAAAGAAAAAAAAAAAGATAATAAACAGCCTTCCAAAACTCAGATGGAACCGAAGATCAGATGGGAAAAAAATCAACCAGCATTCGAACGCAAAGAGGGCGGGGTGAGGGAGAAGGCTGAACAAGATGAAACAGAGAAATTAGGGTTTGTAGTTACTTCTGCCCGTTGATGAGTCGGGGGTGAAGGTATTGCCTTCGGGAAGGAGATTTGGTTAGAGATCGTATATAACTCCATCGATAATGGGTTGAACACAAACCGGAAAAATGTCATTAACCCATACTGAGTTAAACCGCCAAAATCAAAGCCAATGATGTAATGTTCGGCATAATTCATAAATAATATTTATTTTCAAAATACCTTTTCCCATTTCGAGTATGAATCCTCATTCTCCAACCTTCAATAAAAAAGCTACCTTTTTTTTCCATGTTAGAGTCCAAAATAATGAAATAGTAATTTTATATTTTAGAGTCCTCATTTAGTACATCCAATTATATTAATAAAAAAGAAAAGTATTTCGTCTTTAAAAAAATTTATCTTAAATAAAAAGGAAAATTATTTTTTAAAATTATCTTAAATAAAAAAGGAAAATTATTTCTTGTTTATTTCATCCTTATTAATAACTTAAAGAAAAAACATTGACGAAGAAAATTACAAAATTAATTAAATTTTTATTTTTACTATGATTATATTTATTCAATAAAACAAGCGATTTTTCTAGAATAAGATCAAATAATATATACAGTTCACCAATTTAGGCCCAACGTTTTTGTAGATTTTCCATTTACATTCAGTAGATATGCATTAAAAATTTTGAAATTTAAAAAAATTTATCTATTAATTAATTGGTAAGTGATATTTAAAAGTATAAAAAATGGAATTGGAATATGTTGTAAAAGAGATTCTACCTATAATGTGATATTAAATTTATTATCCATTTATAATATATAATGGAATTGTAATGGCCACATCATGAAAAGAACATGTCAGAGATTTCGTTTCGTGGACATCTCACAAAGAGAATAAAGAGAGAGTCCCGTTATGATAAAACAATAAATTTTATTTGTTAATAAAAATAAAATATTTCAATTTGTATTTTTATAGGTAGAATTAGTCTTTTTGTAACACCCTGGTTCCGGGTCAGGAATACCCGGTTCCGAGTCAATTATTCCTGACCTGAGGAGTTATTGAATGTGGTCAAAGCATTTAAAATCTAGAACAATTTAAAACTTTTACTAATTTCATTATCAAAGTTATATGCGGAATTATGAAATATTATTTACTAACAATTAATCTTTAACATTTACAATTTCCTTAAGCTCATAAAACTAGTCTACAACTAAATTTGCTACCCCTTTTTACATACTAGCCCAATGCTTGTCGTCCTCACCAAGAGTACCTAAAAAATAGGGCAAATTGGAGTGAGATAAAAATCTCAGCAAGTAACAATGTGCATGCATTAAAACAGTCCGTAATATAAAAATAAATCATGAGGTGTTTTTTTATAAAAATAAGTCATGAGATGTGCGAATAAACCAAATCAACAATAATAGAAATGATAATAAATAAACCACGGCAAATAGCATACCACATCTGTGACATCACAAGACTAATAAAATCATAAACAGAGTTTTCTACAGACATGTGCCAATATACTACCTAATCAATTTATAGGTGAACCAGCCAATCCTGAATAAGTTATTCGACACCCAATAGAAGTACTCAACCGATACCAAAGTGAGTTAGCATGTACGGCCCAACCAATTCAAAAGTGAGTAACGTAGCAACCGACTAATCCAAGAGTGACACCATCCTCGAGATGATGAAATACCTATGACACAAAATAAGAAACTCCAGAAAACAATTATATTTGCTAGCTACTCTATGGATCCATGTACAAACTAAGCCTGCTAGACACATTACACAATCAAAAACTCTAAGTAACTTGATAACATATCATTCAATACTATAATAGAAATAATACACTATGAAATAGCTGTAATAGCCGAAACACAATCGTGCTAGTAACACACCCACAATAGCGGAATAAACAGTATGGTAATAGCCAAATCCCATCCGCAATGGCGGAATAAATCAATAGAGGCAATAGCCTAATCTCATCCACAATGACGACATAAATAGTAAAACTAAATCATAAAAGAATGGAGAATAAATCAAGACATTAAATACACCCCAAGGTCAAGTTCTTTTAAGAAAACACCCCCAAAACCGCGAATAAATCCTATAATCGAATGTTACAATTGTTACTGGGCATGAGTCGTTATTATTTAAGTTTCTCACATGTTTTAGTTCACATTCCTAAGCACAACAATGTTTCTAATTCTTGTCTAAAACTTCCCTATTTCTATAATCCAATAATATCCAAAATTTTCCTTATTTAGAGCCTAAGGTGTCAAAACTTAGTAACTCTGTTATTTAGTTCATCCACAAGGTAACTTAGGTCTGTATTGAAAGTTAAGATTAGCCTGGGTTACCCAAAATCAAATCTAAATAGGTTGTGTCCTCTTTCTACTCAAAACATCTCCAAAAATTTGCTATTTACAATCATTGTCCCAAATTACTATCTTTTAATCCAAATTTAATTCCCCCACTTCCTACATCTTGAATTATCTTAATTATAGGTGTTACAACTTTAAAATTTCCAGAAAAATTGTTAAAAATGGATTTGGGCTTGAATCTCAAAAATCTGGAAATTCTGTCAGAAGTCGCTCAACTGGGCGCTCGAGCGGCCTGTTGGGCGTTCGTTATTGGCTAAATTCTTTTTATGCTGCTCGCAGTGGCGCTCGAGCGGTGACCGGGTGCTGGTTTACGGGTTCAGTTTTTAATTCTGTTTTTAAATACACAGGCGGAGTGCTTGTAATAGCGCTCGAACAAAGTTTAACAAATTTCTGGGTTTTCTGAATTTTACAAATTTTAGATATATTTTTTATGGTTTTTCTTTGATTCTAATCATTGGGGTTTCATTCTAAATCATCTCTAAAACATTCTAAATCAACTCAAATCAATTTATTACTGATCTAAGGATGTTTACAAAGATTAAATTCTTCCATCTCTTTACTTTTTTAGAACTTATTCAAGAATATGAAGACAATTCGGAAAACCTTAAATACACCAAATCATGATCATGCATCAATTCAAATCATCAAGGATTCATCTAATCACACAAGAAAGTTATGCAATTCTTCTAGTTTTCAAGTGTTTGCTACTTGCCTTATTATGTGAATTCAACCTTTCAAAAGTCTGATCTCACATTGATTTTCTGAGCTTGATCGCACCACCTTAGGCTCCACCAAATCCAATCTCCATTGTTCAGATTGAAGTTCTATGAGTGAAGAACATAACCTCAAATTTCAGGTCGAATCCAACAGCTGGATTGCTCTAGATTTCCGTCCGAACTTTCCTGGTCGACCATATGCGGCACTCCTTCTTCCTAAAATCCCATTTTTCTTCTCTCCATTCTCTTCCCTATTCTTCCTCCAATTTGGGCACGAATTTCCCCTCTATGCTTCCCCTCATTTTGGTTTATTTTCAAACCCTAGCCTTCCTTGAAATTCATTTTTATAGGCTTACCTCAATAGCAACCCTAATAGGTCATCCTTTAAATTTTGAAACTATTTCCTCCTTTACCCCACTCCCTAATTATTTCCCTTAAACTTTTCTTTTAAAGAATTTGCTAATTAATTTCGTGCTAATTCTCATCGTTAATTTCTAAATTTTAATTAAACACTTATTATCCTCCCATTTTACTAAAACTAAGGATCTTAATTAGTATAATTACAGTTAAGTCCTTATTCCTTCTTTTAAACCTTAAATTCCTTATTTTAAATTCAACTAAACTAAAATTTAATCTAGTTGAGTTTATTAACTTAATAATTAATTATTTTATTCAATTCATGGATTTGACCAAATGGAAATGACCAAAATACACCTTTTCTTAAATCCTCTGAATTAATCTTTAAATTTCTTCACAATTCCTCAAATATTATTATTTTTATTATTTATCTTCATAATTTGGAATTTTAAAACTTAATATTAGTTCTTCAGGTTGTCCTTTATAAAATAATTTAGATTCCTATACTTGATTACTATTTTTCTTTTTTAATTTACCTTTACCTCTAAATCTTTCTATTTTAATCAGTAATTATTTATTTTATTTTAGAAAAATCCAGGGTTTTACACTTTTTATAGGTACAGTTAGTATTTTCATAAAAATAATACATTTATAAAATTATGCTTTTTATACATTTATACAATTAGTCTTTTATTGGTATTATTAGTCTTTTTATAGGTACAATTAGTATTTTCGTAAAAATAGTATATTTATAAATTTAGTTTTTTATTATGCATATATTAAGAGGCTGTTTGGTAACGTTTTCAAATTCAATTTGACCGTTTTTAAAAACATGAAACACAGAATCATGATTTTCAAATTGTTTAAAAAAAACAAGCGAAAATGGGTCGTTTTTAGAAGCCAAAAATTTCGGTTTCTAAAAACAACAAATCATGTTTAGGCAATATTTAATGGCATTTTTGTAATTTTCTTTAGTTAATTTGCTGGATAGTTACCGCCAGTCCGCTCTTTCTTCCTTGCAAGCTCCAACGAAAAATGCACAACGTTAATGGAGATGAGTGCCGGAGATGAATGCAAGGAGACTCATACGTGAACTTGCATTCCAATTGAACGGTAAGGTTCTCGCCAGAAAAGGCAAACAGAACCGGAGAATTCCGTCGGTTCCAAAGGATTCCGAAATGGAATCCATCGAATTTTGTTCCAGGTTAAAACTTCATTTGTTTAAGTGACCAATAAGGTCCTCGCCGGAAAAGGCAGACAGAACACTACCACGCCGGAGAATTTCGTTAGTTCTGAAGGATTCGAAATGGAATCAACCGGATTTCGTTTGGAGTTAAAACGAAAGAGGAAATAACGTAAGAGAGAGACGGAGAGAAGAGAAGAAAGATGTTAGAGAGTGTACCCTTCATTGTCTTCTCCAAGCAAAAACAGTCGGCGACATTGCTTCGTTGCAGGACTTGGAGAACAGAGAAGAAAGGGGGGAAGCACGAGCCCTGCTCCTTCTATTTAGGTTGGGTGGGCCACGTGTCTCTCCCTTTTAATATATTAAAAAAATTTAAGACAAAAAGAAAAAGCTTAAAGTTTATTGGAAGAGTAATTGGGTGATGTTTAACCCTTCTTTTCTAATCTATTAAAGTGAATATTATATGTATGTATAATATTCATAAATAATACATATAAATAGATATAATATAACAAATATATATATATATTTTGGGCATAACAGCATGAGTAACATGCAGACAAAATTTCAACGAAACGACACACCAAGTTATTAGCGAAACGATAGGAAACTAACATGGCAAACCTTGGTTCTACAAAAAAATGTGAGTGTGGTTATGGTGGATCTGAGAAGGAGACATAGCCATGGATTTCTGATACTTTTTTTTCAAATTTTTTTTTTAAATGCTCTGATTTGCTAACAATAATTTTGTATGATTCCTTTGGGATGTATTATGCATCAGCGTACACAGTTCTTACAAAAAGCTTTATGCATCATACGGTGTAAGTTAATATAAACAAGATCAAATTTTAATTGCTTGCCAAACACATTTTTATAGATTTTTGAAATTGTAATTAAGCTTGACTTAAATATTACCAAATGGGTTTCTCTTAAACTGTTTTTAAAAACACAAAAACAACTTGAAATGTTTTTCGTTTTCAATTTGTTAAAAAAAAAAAAACGCTACCAAACGGCTTCTAAAATATTAATATCTATACCATATAATGAGAGGGGCTCCCTCGAAGATCAGGCCAACCATAGTGCACAATTTCCCCAAAAAACCTTTTTGCATCAATGTTAAGTATTGGAACTGCTACAATTATTCTGAAACTTAACAATCAGTTTTAGAACTGTTCCCTCTCACATGATTTTCGATGTACCTTCCATTTTCGTATACGTGCAGTATTGCACGTATACCTTGCTGGTATGATTAAATTGAAAACATAAGCACATAAATAAGTCTTACCGTACATAAAAGAAAACTTAAAAGCAATAAAAATTTGAGCACCTTCTAAAAGTAACAATTAAAAAATACTTAAATAACTATATAAAAATTGGTAATTGCTTGAGACTTAAAAAACGAAGGGCGACCTTTGTGTCTTGGGCACCACTAAAGCACCCAGCTGATTCCAGGATTCCATGTGCCGGGCAAAGCCAATTTCTTGGCATAATAAATAGCTTTGGCAACACTATTTCAGCATTTTCCAACTATTTTTTGACATTTTGCATCCTTTTTGGCAAATTTTGTTCAACATATATGATCCAACCTCGACATATCCCTGAGTTGTCATGCGAATGACCATTATGAACCTATTCATGATCATAGCTCATGTCTAGAAACTCTTATTTTATCTCGTGTCTAGAAATTCTTATTTTGAAATTTCAAGCCTTATCCGACAAATATATGGATTTTTACGTGTGCATATTGCACGTCTTAACTGTAGCATTTAAGTAGGGTTTTAAATTAGAATGCGGAAAGAGTAGTAGGGTGATTATAGTTTTGGATTGCTTTAGTTGAAGAGAACAATAGTTTGAAAAAAAAGGAAGGCCAAAATCCAGGGAAAATATTCCCCCCCCCCCCTAATATTATAGATAGATAAGATAGGATATATTAATACAACTGTAGAGGCATTACAATTAGAGTATAAATATTCCCCCCCCTTTTCCCTTTTGCTAATAGTATAGATAGATAAGATAGGATATATTAATACAACTGTAGAGGCATTACAATTAGAGTATATAGACTATGTACCCGAGGAAATCAAAACATAGAAAAGGAAAAGCTATCGAAAATACCTGGACTTCTAAGGCCGCCCACAAGAGAAAATATCCCTACCACTAGAAACCCCTCTATTTTTGAGAAAAGGTCATAGGATATATAATTTTCTCGGTTCAAGGAAGAAGGAACAAGCACTTTGGAAAGCCATGAAAAAATGAGCTTAAGCCTTAAGTAAAACTTTCTTCAGTAGTGCCATCGATCTTTCTTTATTTTGAAAAGTTATCCGATTCCTTTTCCCCCCAAATTATCCTTGGGATAGGTGCTGGAATCACGTTCCAACAATTTTGTGTTTTCAAAAATAAGTGAATAAATCCATCTGACAACATTTAGGCTTTGTTTTGCATTCTTTCTCATTGCAGGGAATGGGTTCGTTCCATGGACTCATTGCAAGAATGAGTTGAGAGAAGTTAGGTGTGAATGTTAGGTAACCCACTTTTCATTATTGTAGAGGTCATAAAATATTACAAGTTCTCCATTGTGCAAACTTAAAACATCCTTTCATAAATGTCAAGTTTATCCTAATCACATTCTAAGCCGCCAAACTCATTCCAACAGCACTTTTCTTTTCTTTTTGTTTTTTTGTTTTTTTGTGTGGACAAAACCATTATATACAACAAAAACGATGCAAGGAAGGAAATAAAAAGGAACAATCTCACAGATCACGGTCTACTGCAATGTATCCAAAGTTTGATGTTCAGACATGTTTACCGAGAAGGGAACCAAGCAGCAGATGCACTAGCAAATTTCACTTCAAACAAATTTTCATGTACTCAGGTTTCAAAACCTCCCCAATTCTTATCTTCCCTGCTGTGTGATGATGCTAGGGCGAGGGTGTCTGTACGATCCATTTCTGATTTCAATTAATGCAATTTCCATTTTTCTATCAAAAAACTAAAAAAATAAATAAAAAGGAACAAAAAAGAAAAAAAAAATCAACTCGAACCCCAATTCCGAGTGACAAACGCAACCGGAGAGAGAAGAGAAAGAACGACAGACGCCTAACTGAAAGTCAGACAGATATGAACCCAATGCACAAATTACCATGAAGAAATGAATCTAGGCAGCACTGGAGAAGAAAATCTCGTCTACTAGCAGCAACTTCCGGCAGGCTGCTCTCTGGAATACTGTAATCTGTCAGATTACGGCTGTACCAGCTTCTCGCGTGGCTCTCCTGCTAACTCTTCCATCGATCATTCCTAAAACCACTTGACAATTATCATGATGTGGAGAGCGACAGAGATCTGGTCATTTCAGCCAACTGTTTTCCTCCAAGATTAGTGATAACTTCCATGGAGATGAAGTCTTTTGGTAGATTTCCAAATTCCTTTTCGTTAATATCATAGGCTTGTTGAAGCTTTTTTGCTTCAGCATTTGCTGCATCAGCCTCTGCAAGTAGAATATTGGCCTCTTCAATGTCATCCAATTGCAAAGCTGCCGACCTTTCTGCTGTGGCAGCTGCAGCAATCAAACGTAGCCTCTCAAATCTTGCCATTGCTGCATCTCTTTCTTTGGATATGATAAGACCCTCAGACTCTTGCAGTCTTTTCACAGTCCCTTCAATCTCTTCTTCTACCTTATGCAGGTCAAACATCGCTGCCTCCATTTTAAATTGTAGGCGTTCCTTTTCAATACTCAACGTCTTTGCTTCAGCAGCTATTCGTGCTGCTTCCTTGAAATTCCTGGCAGCTGCAGCAACTTTCTTTTCTGCCTCCAGTTCTGGTCCTCTCTTGTCCATGAAAAATATTCTCTGCTTGAAAGTTCCAATTTCTTCCTGGATGCTCGACTTTGTTAAAGATAATTCCTTGAAGCAATGGGAAAAAGGAAAATTAGAGTCTATGTGGACATTGTGGAGACGATGTGTGATTGTCAAGTATCTATATTGCAAAGTTTGGAGTCTCTTTTGCATTGAATTCAGTGGCAAAAGAAAGAGCTATCAGATCGTGTGCCCCTGGGGTTATGATGGAAGTAGATATTAATGACAAAAGTAATTATCCACATACTTCTGAAAATCACATCAAGTCAAAAATATAAAAGTATCAAGACAAATATGATGCTTCTTTGAGATTTAATGTAACACTGTTCGATAGTTCCTCCAAATGGTCGATGGACTGGATAATATCATTCCTTTTTTGGGCTTACATCTGCTCAAAGTGGGTGAAGGGCATCTTCCATGAATTTTCCATGAATTTCAGTAATTAAGGAAAAAAGAAGTTTCTGGCTGTGTGAGGAAATCAAATTATCATTAAGTTTGCCAGACGAAAGGAATAATTGTATTGAGAAATCTTGCCATTTTCCATACTTTTCTTAAATAATATTTAACTTAAAAAGGGAATTAAATATTCTGTCAATTTGAACAAAGTACATGTATTTTCCACTAGCTCAAGTAGTATTCATAACTGTCACGTAGGTGTCTTGTATTCCTTTTCCTTCCCCAGTATCCTAGGGCCATCTTTGGAGGGTTTTGGACAAAAAAGAGTACCAAATAAGGTATACTTAAGTTATTAAAGATATGATGCACTTACCTCATAATAACTAGAGAGGGAGCAATTGCAAAGGTCGGGTAGATGTTTGTATGGAAAAAAGAAAAAGTAAAATTCTAGAGCATCATACAGGAGCCAGGATGGGTAATTGCTCCAATATCTGATGTTTCTTTCATGTTCATTAGTTTGGTTGCTACTGTTTTTCCTTTTCCTTGATAATCTCTCCTTCATATGCTGAGGTGTGTGTCTATTATGCTTTATACATGGTGGAATTAAAATCTTTGACAATGGATGCAACGTAGCAGTTGTTAAGACCTATCATGATATCGTTGACTCCTTAAAATCAATTGTATAATATCTCAATAAAACCTTTTTAGTCGTTTGTATTTCCTCTATTATGGTTTATAAAAGCTAATATTGAACTTGTTGGAGAATACTGATTTGAATTGTATATATATATACCTGAACCTTTTTTTTTTCATTGAAAACACTGAAGATACCATATTAATGGTTCAAATTTGCTTTAGTAGTGGATATCTCAGCCATGGACTTGTTTTGGTTTTTTTTCAAAATTCTTGACTTTCTTAGTAATGATGGAATTATGAAGTGAAGAGAGGGGGGGGGGGGGGGGGGGGGGGGGTGGTGCGCGGGGCGGCGTGTGTTATTATGGGAGCCTGTCTTTCAGGATGAAGGGGACAGGATCAATGTTTCTGACTGGTTTAATATCATAGGCTGTTCAGATAATCTATAGTAGGACTGTATTTTGTGGGTTGGATTGGAACATTAATAGTGAGTTTCTCTCCTCTTATACGAGGAAAGTGGACCTCAAGTTTTGCAAAAAGTTGAACTGAGTTTATGCAGGGCCATATGATTATCGTTGTATGTAATACCGTCCATATATATATATGCTTAATATTTGTATATAATATATCATATTGAAGCATAGATGCATAATATCATATATTCAACCGAGTCAACCCAAGCTCAGCTCGGGTTCATTATGATAATGAGCTATTTTTTGGGGCTTAGGCTTAGCTTGCTAGCCTAATTATAGAGCCCAAACTCAGTCCACAGGGTGAGGTAGCTTGGTTCATTTATAGCCCAAGGTTTAAGAAAAATTGGAGCTCTAGTCATAATGAGGAAAGTGTAACTCAAGTTTTTGAAGAATGGAGCTTTTGTAGACTGACATCTTTTTGAATTAGAAAAATGAACAGCAAGCTACTCTCCCCTTCTTCTTTAGTTTGTTTTTATCTTTTCTTTTAGATACAAATGTAGACAGAGAAATAGATAGAGAAAAAGAGAGAGACAGACATATATATGCATATATGCATGTGCTACTCTGGTACTTCTTAACAGATATAATAAGTTCCATATTGAATTTTTTTTGTTCTTTACTTTTTATTTTTAAATATTTTATAATACTTTAGGAGCAAATTATGGGAATAGTTTTAGGTTACACCAACGAGTAGAACATTGGTCTACCATAGAAAAAACACGAAGGAAACCTACATAGAGAAAGGAACAAGGGAATATAATAAGCTACGAGTTAGACATTGTTGTATTTGATCTATGATTTCAGAATGATAATCTCATTAACATTATAATAGTTGTTTTCAAATTTAACTATAAGCATTATAACTAGCTTTGGCATTTCGTAACTATAGCTTTTAGCTTTCGGTTTTTTCTTTTCAACATATAGTTTTCATTGGGACTGCCATTGTTGTGAACTACTTCACCTTATATTAATTTTTTTTTTCAAATTTTTAGTTTAATTGAAGGATCCTTTTTTACATTAAACCATGTATATATTATGTGCAAATATATATATATATATATATATCCAGTGTAGGTCTAGTCAAAGTAGGGTCTAGAGAGGGGTATGCTAACAATGGACCTAACCTTTAACATGCTGTGAAGTAGCTGAACCCAAAACTTGAGTTCATATAAATTAATAAACATGTATATACACATGCACCCATTATACAAGGACTATAATATGGTATACGTCTTGAAGAAAGATTCGAGAGGGATCCTAACCTTTGATATTTGTGTGTAAAATAGCTGTGCTCAATTTTGAATCAGCATTCTTGTGCTAGGCTTTTCCATCATATCACGTTATTTTCAATCTTTTGTTTCTATTATTTTTTCTTTTTAACTCTTTCTCATTTTGCCGTTTCTATAATTGAACTTTTTCCTTTACCATAAATTTTATTAATTCTTTATATTCACCAAACTGTTTTATTTATTCCTTTTTGTTTACTTTCCCCTTATTGACTATGTAAGTAGTTTCCTATCTAAATTTTCATATCTTTATCTTTTTAATTTTTAGTTATGTAACAAGATTTATATTGTCTATTTCCATATTAATATTTATTCATCTAGTTAAGTTATATTTCCACTTTGGTCATCCTAATACAGCTTCAAATCTATAATTTATTACTCTTCAAATATATTTCCGTGGTTATTTTCGCTTGATCTTCTTTATAACGTTTTTATAAATTGTTATTTTTTGTTTATCCTCTTCCAATTTAAGTTCACCATTAAAAATTTTTTTTCTGCATTTTTAGTTCATACCTATTAGTATCTTCTCCATTTTTACCATTATGATGAGCTTAATTTGTAGGAAGCAGCCAAAAAGGATTTGAATACAGATCTGATTGAAGATAAATTTTTTTAACAGATTGTGATAAAGGGACATGATTCATTTTGTTGACCTAACTAGTTAAGATAAGGAATTTGGTTATTCATTTGATTAGTTTTGATTAACTTAATTTGAAAGATAAAGCCTTTGGATGTTACCCTTAAATTTTTGTCTTTGCTTATTTATTCTTGAGATATGTTGTAATATCTTTATCATGAAAACAGATCCGATGGAAAACAGAAAAACCTAGTAAAATTCCTCTTTAGTATCTGTTAACAGCCCAAGTTATCCTTTACCATTTTCAATCTGAAGTAAAATTTTTCCAATGGTAACACGTACATGTAGGAGTTCTCTTTCTAGTTCACATGTATCTTAATGCCATAAGAGATGAATGCAACAAAAGAAGGTATTGGAGAGAATCGCTAACCTGTAGAAAAGCTCTTGTGGCAGAAACTTCTTGTCTAAGAATTTTGACTTCCTCAGAAAATTTTTCCTCAATATTGGCAAGCCTCACTTTATCTTCCCTGGACTTCAAAATTGACAATGACAGACTCTTTCTTAGTTCAACAAGTTCTTGGCATGCTTTTGTTTCATTTATGGAAAAAGTGACAAGTTTTCTCAGTTTTTCCACCCTCTCTTCTTCCTGAGTTAAGAAGTCATCAAATTCCTTCTTTTTTATTGATAAAGCTTCATTGTCTGACTCCACCCTTGAAAGGGCTGACTGCAAGTTACCATGCTTTGTGTCAATGCTTGACTGTACCTTGTGAAAACCAGCAACAACATCAGTAATCCTCTTCTCAATAGAATTGATATTAGAATCATTTTGTGCAATCTCTGCTTCCTTTTCTTGCACTTGAGCAAGTAGTTTTTCCAAGTCCTCTGCCAGCACATCTTGTTTTTTTAAAAGAAGTTCTTTCTCTTTTCTATAAACCTCTGTTGAGTGTTTGATGGAATCATTCAATGCAAAACGCGCATCATTTATTATGTGTGACTCAATTTCCAGTTCCATTTTTTGCACTGCTAGCACTTCCGTTGATTGTAACCATTCATTCACTCCTTTAGAAGAGAGTGCTTCCACGTTCCTATATAGCAGATCTGCATTCCTGGCAGCCTCCTGTGAAAAATATTTGAAAGTTGAAGTTCTGATTATTCCAGAGTTCCCATATGTATATATAAGAATCAAACAAAATTAAAGGAAATCATCTCACAAATCCTAATATGACTATTACCTGCAACACATGTGTAGATAAGTCAAATAGTCGCTTCCAAAACACTTTGGCCTCACTGGCAAGGTTGGGATTCTTTTACCATACCAATAAAAACTAGATATTGGAAGAATCAAAATAACTCGTAGAAGCTCCCCATGGTATTTTAGAATAGATTAGATTAACCATGACAAGCCCAAACTCTATATGATTTGACATGTTCTTTTTTTTTTTGATCAGTAATCAAAGGGAAACATTATAAATAATTAGAAAAGATTACATAGTACACAAACTGTGTACCAGTAGTAGAACACATTACTGTCCCAATACTACAGAAACATAACCCACACATTGCATAGTACACAAACTGTTATCTATGACTATTTGCCTATATTCTGATAAAGGAGTATTACATATATGGGGAATCGATGAACAAAAGGGATTTTATCAAACACCAAGGGGATAAAAGATAGACCTCAGCTGTAATACCAAAAGCAACAGGAAAACAGTAATTACCAGATAACAAAAATTCAGCTTGCAACAAACCACAATGACTCGATTGGGTAACTGTATTATAATCAGATTGTGTGTTTGATCTTCCTTTTTTTTTAATCAGTAAGTAATGGATATATTATATATGATAGAGATAACTTACATAGGTACATAAACTGTGTACCATAACATAAACACTACTGATGCCTACACATAGAAGAAATATCTAGGACATGAAATGACTCTTCGGTTATCCTTCACAACCCCCACCCAGGTCATAATCAGATTGTGTGTTTGATCTTTCAGCGAGCGGTTAATCTTCCAGGCAATAAGACACATATTTGCAAGTTTGAAAGAAAAAATACAGAAGGAATTAAAGAGTTGGAATGGTCTTCTTTCACCAGGAGGTAAGGAAGTTTTGATTAAAGCAGTGGCCTCTGCAATTCTTATGTGAATTTGAAATTTCTTATGTTCTAAAATTCGGACAGAACCATGAAAGGTTCCATATGCTATGAAACGGGACCAATGACATGAAGTACATGATTTCCCACAAAAGTTTCACTTTATGATGGACGTATTTGAGAATCACCTCTTTGAAGTGTTGCCACAATGACACACACTCATCCTCAGCAGCAATCTGCAACTCCAATACCTCCTGCATCTTCAAATCAACAGTGTCACAATCGGCTTCTGCATCTTTCAATGAATTAATGAAACCTTGTTTCTCCTCCTCTGCTGCTGCGAGACTCTCGCTAACCCTTTCCGCTCTCTCAAAATCTTCAGTATCACAGGCTTCCTGCAGCTCTTTCTCAAGTTCCCCGTACTTAACGGAGGCTGAAGTAACATCCTCAGCCGCTTTTCTTCTCGTCCTCGCTGAATCTTTCCGCATAGCAGAAACAGAAGCAGCTAACTCTTGGATATGCCAGCGCTTCCCCAAAATCCGGCCTCTAATGTGCTGTAGTTTCTCCTCTACCGAACCACCAGCTTCTTCAGCTTTGGCTTCTTTTTCCTCTTCTTTTTTAGGAGCCTCCAGTGAAACCGCAGTCCCAGCTTCGTTGTCTGAACTAGATAAGTCTCTTTCTTTGATGTTGCTATCTAAGATTCCACCGGGATGGGGATCAGATTTTACTAGAGAAGAGAATGGAGAGGCCTCTTCCACTTGTTCATTGTCGCCATTAATATCAACATCAGCATCTTCTTCTTCTTCCTCTGCAGGAATGATGCCGGTGATGTTTTGGGTAGGTTCTCTTTGAGAAGCTCCTTCTCCCCCAACACCGACAGTTAATGACGTCGGTAAACGGGCCGTAAGAAGAGGAGAATCCAGCCGAGATTGGTTGCCATCCGAGCAGGGGAGAGAAGGGGGGTTGCCTCTGCCATATCCGATCCTTAGAGCTCCTTTCTTTTTCTTTCTGGAAATCAGTGGAGTCCGCGTAGTAGTAGCAGTCGTTGCTGTCGTTGTGGCGGAAGGATAGGATGGTGGGTGAAGATCTACGGTTTGGATGGGAGTGACCAGGGTGAGATCGGAGAAGAGGTTCTCGTCGAGAGGTAGGGAAGATGACGCTGTTGACATAGGACCAGCAGGAGGAAGAGAAGTTGGAAAAACTTCGAGATCGTAATTAGGGATAGCATCTTCGGCGACAGCCGGGTCAAAAAGCACCATCCCCTCGAACAGAGATCCCATTTCCTCTTTCTCCTCCGACGCCATGATCCCAAATCAGATTTCCCTCCTCGTTCTCAGCTTCCGCCGGTGACTACCCATATTCCAGAATCTAGACTCTAGGGTCTGCGAAATCCATGATCCCGTATCATCTGGGGCATTCTCTTTTCGTGCGTGTCAGTATGGCGGGCAGGGCCAGATTCAATTTAGTTTGGATTCAGCCCCAAAAACCCTGTCGTCCCGTACTGTTACCAACTAGTGGGCTTGTATCCAACTTGAGCACAATTTGTTAACCCTGGGCTAGGTTCTGGCCAGACCAAATAAAACTAAAAATGAAAAAGAAAAAAAACTTTTTTTGTAAAAAGGCTGATAAAATATTTAGAAAGGAGGAATTTTTGCCATAAAATAATCCTAATCCATTATTTGAACTGTGTGTCAATTGGGTTACAGATTAGTTAAAATCAACATAAACATTCCGAAAAGAAAAGTTATAGTGCTTATGTATTGCTCCCTCATTTATTTAATATTACTATTTATCAAAAATAAAATAAAAATCTAAAAATATTTATCCTGAAACTGTAATGGGGTTACTAAGTTAAGTATGATTCAACTTAACTTTAGGCTGGATTGTGGACACAGACTGTGGAGCAATAGAAATTTCAACCTAAACCTAGACCGAACTCAATTATAGGCTGAAAAAATGAGCCAAAAATATCCATAAAAATATAATGAGCCAAACAGAGTATTTTATTGATCCGTAAAACTTAAGTGATTGCAAATAGAGTTACAATATTTAACTAGTATATCTTACTCTAATTGTTCATTTATTCATCTTAAGCTTTTTTAATGAAAGAATAAGCAGCAGGGGCGTCCAGCTTTAGATACAATGGTGCCTTTTGCGTTGGGTTTGAGGAAACCTTCTGGAACAAGGGAACGATTGGAGAGTTATTTTCATACCATGGAGTACATATGGACCAACAAATTTACAAGTGAAACCTTGAAATATATTTATTTACAATGTCACGTATCATACATCTAATAACCATAGTAACCATTGGTCGACACTGGATGAATGGGGTCAAAAGATAAGAAGCGTAGGAGGAAGACACTAAGGAAGGCAAGCGTGCGGAAGCCGAAGAACCAAAGTCCTTGACCCGGAGAAGCATGGCCACCGGCCAAAGTTGGGAAAAAAAAAGGAGAGTTGAGAGCAATTAGTCTTTAAATGTACATTGAAAAGTGTAATGAACAAGAGAGTCTGGGAAAATCAAGAAGGTTCAAGTTTTCATCTCTTACTTCCACTTCTCAAGTTGTGATTGGTCCATTTTTATTTAAAAACTCAACAAAATTTCAATACAGGTGGTTTGTTGGCTTTTTTAATTTGACCAGACCAAGAACAACCCAACTGCAAGTGGGGCAGCAGAAATTTTGCTTGACATACACATCTTGCTTCTTAATTTAGTTTTGCTATGGTATGATCTTGTCATCTTCCTAAAAACTAAAAAGAAAAGAGATCTTTTTCTTTTGGAAAAGAAAAATTCGGTTTACAGATGAGACGGAGGCACAGAAAAAGAAAGTAAATGAAAGGACGTGATCGTAACTAAGCATTATACTACAATAGATAAAATACAAAAGATTCCACTCATCAACCGAATATAAATTAAATTAGAACGGTAATGACGCTAGCACATGAATATAATACTCCGTGGACTGAGAAGGTGGCCGGCCGTTTGGATTAAAGTGGGTAAGAATTTGGCCGGCTGAAACTACATGGCCTGCCAAAGTAAACGGAGTTATAGTGACTCCTCAACAGCCAACATAAGTCATAAAGTATTAACTAAAAAATCAGCCACGGCTCATGCCCGAAAGGTTGTCGCAATCGATTTAGGCATTTTTTTTGGTTCCTTGCGATGGTTGATCTTTTCTTATTAAAAAAAAAAGAAAAACAGACGGATGGTTTACCGCAATGTCGGGGGCTCTCTACGAAAAAGCCAACACCTAGTGATCGATCTTGTCCACAATACCATTGAAATGGCTAGCGAAGCTGGAATTGATTCCCAGTTACGGTATGCTTTTGCTACCACTAGACATGTTAATCGTGAGAGAGACGATCCGAACAGATCGAAAAGGCTGGTTAAAAGGATTCGGCAAAGGTCCTCCAGCTCTTTGGCAAGCTCCTTCACCAATCAAGAACAGGGCCACTCAGCAACCAAAGGCCAGCTCTGGCGGTCCTCTTCCTTGTCCATGGCTCTGGAGCAGAGGCGCGGCTCTTTTCTTGCGGATTCTCACAGTTCAATCACCTCAACGCAAGACGCACTAAAAATTCCAAGGGAAGAGGAGGCTGGCTTGGCAAGCCTAAAATCCCAGTTGAGAACGCGCAAGGGTATCAGATTAAGAAAGGTAATCAGCTCAATAGGGAGACGATTCGATGGAAGTAATCTGAGAGCTACTTCCAAAGTGACCTGTCGGCAGGCCAACGTCTTCGCATCGGAAGAGGATTCAGGTCAATACAGCACCGAATTCAGCTTCACGTCAGCTCACATGATTGGCAAGATTTGCCAAAGCAAGAACGGGGACGAAAGCAGCCACAGTGGGAAAGGTATAAGTCACTCCAGTACAAGTCTGAGTTATAAGTATCAGCCCAAGCATTTCCAGGACATATCCGGCAATGAAATAGTGGTCAAGGCCATTTCTAATGCTGTTCAGAGGAAGATGGTTGCCCCTCTCTATCTCTTTCACGGTCCAAGTGGCACCGGGAAGACATGCACTGCAAGAATATTCGCCATGGCATTGAACTGTGAGTCGACGTCACTTGCCAAACCCTGTTGGAGCTGCATTGGCTGCTCTAGAAGCCTTTATATTATGGAGCTATGCTCTGGGAGAAGAATCTCTGGTTTTGAAAGCGCCAGGACACTTCTCCAGAGCACCGCATTTACACAGGCAATTTTGGGGTTCAAGGTCTTCATCATCGAGGAATGCCATTCACTTTCGGAGGAAGCATGGGAACAACTTCTGGGCATGGTTGAGAGCGGGTATGATTCGTCTGTGGTCTTTGTCATGATCACCGAGGACGCAAACAAAGTGCCGCGAGCCATATTATCAAGATGTCAGAAATTCAGCTTCACAAAGCTCAAGGACATGGATATCACCTTGAAGCTGGAGAGAATCGTGGCCCGAGAGGATATATCTATCGAATTGGAAGCACTGAAACTAATAGTTACCAAGGCAGAAGGTTCTTTGAGAGAAGCCGAGAACATTGTGGATCAGTTGGTCCTACTAGGCTCCAAAATTAAATGTTCCATGGTTCAACAGCTTGTGAGTACCGTTTCAGTTCGTGACGGAAGGCTTTAGTAGGCCTATTTATAGTAGCTGATGACCTTAAGTATTGTTCTCCTGGCACTTCTTCTGTTGGCAGGTAGGTCTGGTGCCGCACAATAAGCTTACTGACTTGCTCACAACAGCCTTATCTGCAGACACTAGTAGAACAGTAAGATTAACGAGGGAGCTGATTGCATCTGGCGCACAACCGCAAGCACTCGTATCCCAGTTAGCATCTCTGGTTACTGACATCCTCTCTGGTTGTGGTGGTCGTGGGGATGTTTCCTCGTCATCGGCTAGGACATCACGACTCGGTAAGCTCACACTATTTACTCACCGCGTTATGCTACTAGCGAAGTGTATCCGCTAATATTATAAGCATTTCTTGCAGTGAACGCTAAATCTGAGAAATTGTGCTCTGCCCTAAAAATATTAGTTGACACAGAGAAGCAACTCGCGTCGTCACGCGATCACATCACCTGGCTTGTTGCCGCTCTCCTGCAGATCGCATCAGAAGATGTTTCGGACAGATCAAATTCAAACGGTATTGTCTTACCGAGAGGCTTCATTCAATCTTCAGGTACATAGTTCTGGTCCGGGAAGCCAAGACGGTTAGTGGACCAATCCAAAATACAAAAGATCCACACACCCCCACACCCCCTCTGAAGTAGAATTCCTAACGCTTAATTGACTTGACTTGAGAAATATATATTTGCAACTTGCAGACATAAATTGGAGCGGACTATCTGGCTTAATCCATCAGAGAAAGAGTAAGAGGTACCGCCATTCCATCGAATCAATAACCTCTTATCAACCAGGGGACATCAGGAGCAACAATAAAACCGACAAGTGTAGAGGTCAAAGAGTTGAGAAGGGAACCAACTTGGCAGGATTAGTTCATGTTGATGAAATATGGGAGAACATACTAGGGAGGATGCAAAGTACATACGTGAAAGAACTATTGCGCACTCAAGCAAAGCTTGCATCATTGACTATATCTAGCGGTAACTAATACACCTGATATATATCCTCGTTAATATGAATGATATATATAGCTGTGAAATACTTTTGTCTTGGCAAATACTTGTTAATTTGTTGGCAATATGTTTTGGTTCGAACGTCCGAACAGCCAACGCCATCGTGCATTTAATTTTTAAGAGACCGGAGGACAAGCAAGTGGCGCAGATTTCTGAAGAAAGCATCTCCAAAGCTATGGAACATGCTATAGGTTGTCCTGTTACTGTGAATATGAGCCTGGAGCCGATACAGCTGAAAATTGCCGAAACGAATAGTCTCCGTAGCCGTAAAGGACAGGAGGAAGACTACGGCCATTCTAGTCAACGGCACGGAAAACCATTTCTCCCACAGTCGGAGTTATCCCGCAGCCGGAATGAGTTATATCCTCTATTGGAGAATAATTTACAGGATCCCAATTTGCAAGAAAGCGCCAATATGTCTCGTGCTGAAGACACAGGACAAGAAGCAAGCACATCTGGGTCTGTGCCCCAAACCAATCTACCAAAGGTAGATCAGGCCTCCATGGATTCAACTTACATCCCAAAAAGCATCAATCCAAAGTACAGGTTGCTATCTCTGCCCCTGATTCAGCAGGGTGATGAAAGCATAGAGCCATACAGCCAAGATTTACTCTTTGAGAATGCAAATACAGAAAGAATGAGGACGGCCAAAAGAAATCCTAAGTTACGCGAAGGGGTCTCGAAAGCTACAGAAGATCATCATGTCAAAACAAGTGCAACACAAATGTAAGTGGGGATGGTAAATATCATTTAATCGTAAGGGGGTCAGGCAAACTCACTATTCTTTTTTCTATGTAGAAGGTTAAATCGCTCCCGGAGTTGCACCGACATACTCTGCCAGGGAATCATCAAGGTTAGAAACCGTCGGACTTGAAATGCATCAGAAACCATACGCAGGACAACGGATGCATTACGAGACCCCGGGAGGTTCAAATCTGTTCTCCCGTCAGATCTTCTGATTCATCCAGGACCAAAGTATTGAGATATTGTGTTTGGGCTCTTTGATATAAATTGCTGCGCCTTCACCTATCAGCTTAAGCTTTTAGGTACAACGGTTGTTAACATGGTATCAGAGCGGGAGGTCTTGTGTTCAACTCCCGGGGGCAAGTTTGCCTTGGCATTTGCTTGTGTACAGGATGTTCATACCCTATGTTTATCCTCCTCATATATGTTCCCGTGTGATATCGCACGTGCGGGGGAGTATTGAAATATTGTGTTTGAAATATTGTGTTTGAGCCCTTTGATATACATTGCTGCGTCTTCACCTATCAGCTTAAGCTTTTAGGTACAACGGTTGTTAACACAAAGCTCCTTCTCAGAACAACGGATTGCGTCAATCAAATTATGAAAGGATATCCACAATAGCAGCACAATAATATCCACAATAGCAGCACAATAAGGCTATCTTTCAAGTTTTTGAAATGTAATGTATTTCTCGATCTTTTCTATACATGTGTTGTTTATAGATCAAATAAGACTAATATAAATGTTGGAATTTTGGTGTTCGTATATTTAAAAGGAATTTTTACGGTTTACCCCCTAAAGGTTTTAGATATACCAATTAATAATATACCAACATTTGCATTCAAAGCAACAAATAAAATAAATATTAAAAAATTTACATTTTGTTTGGGCCAACTGAAACTCATATAATAATGTTTGGGTTGGGTTTGGGTTAGGGCCGGCCAATTGTGAGTTGGGGTTAGTTGATTTGAGATTGGGCTGAGCCCGAACTCATAACTCGACCCAACCCTCCATACTTATAGCTCTAGGTGTGAATATTGAGTTTGCATTAAGATAGCTTTGCATCAAAAGTCAACTATTAGGCCTTATTTTTTAGTTATGGATGACTTAATGAATCATATTTAGGATAAAGTGCCTTGATGTATGTTATTTGAGATGATGTAATCTTAATTGGTAGGTCACATAAGAGAAAAAGTAAATGTTAAATTAGAATTGTGAAGAGATATCTTAAAATGAAAGGTTTTAAAATAAGTTGTGTGAATACCGAATATGTGAGGAAAAAAGTTATCCCTTTAATACAAATAACAATATAACTAATGAAATTATTAGAATTGATAATTAAGATATCCCTTTTAGTAATAAATTTAAATATCTTGGATCAGTTTGTATACAAAGATGGAGAAATTGATGAAGATGTAGCACACATGATAAAAGTTGGTTGGTTTAAGTGGAGGGATGCTTCTAAGGTATTGTGTGATAAACGTATTTTACTTAAGTTAAATCATAAGTCTTATAAGACTGCAAGTAGACCAGTTATGTTGTATGGTGCTAAATATTAGGCGGACGACGACAAAGAATCAATATATTTAGAAGATGATTGTTATCGAGATAAGAATGCTAAGATGGACTTGAGGCAAAAAAAATAAAATAAAGACAAGCGGCTAGACATAGTATGTGTTAAAGATAAGATGGAAGAGAGTTGGTTAAGGTACTGTAGACATATAAAATAAAGACCTAAAGATGCGCCTATAAGAAGGTGTGAGAGAATGCATATTGAAGAGCCTAATAGATCTAGAGACCTAAAAAAATATTGATGGAATTAATAAAACACGACTTAAAAAAACATAAATCAACTGAAAAAATGATTTTTGATTGAACGAGAGGGATGGAATTAATAAAACACCACTTACAAAAACATAAATTAACTAAAGATATGATTTTTGGCCGAATGAGAGGGAGAATCAAGATTTGTGTCACCAAACCCATTTTAATAGGAACTGGCTTTTGAAATCTGAATTTTCAAAATCTATATCAAAATTCACAAGCCAAAATCTAGAATCTCTACCAACATGTCCTTAGTAGGGTGGAAATTGGTTTTTAATAATGCTTTTAAAAAATAACGTAGATTTAGGTGATGGTTCACCAAGGATTTCTTCCAAGATGTGCTCAACAAACTTAACAATTTTGGTTGTCGTCACGAGGTTTAGAAATCTTTTGAGGGTACATTTGAAAAGAAGTCTTTTGGAACAATAAAATAATACTCATTCTTAAATCTTTTAAAGTAGTATAACTGTGTTCCTCCCAAATTGGACTTGGCTCGACATGTGGCGGTAGGGGTGATGTGTCTGTATGCGGGCGTGCCAGTATTTGTTGATACGAAACTTCTTTGGTTGGGTCCTGACCCGGGGCACCTGTTATGGGTCTAAACCAAAATTGGTCTAGCCGTACTGCAAGCCACCTGTAATAAAATTAGTTAGATGAAAGAATAAAAATCAGGGCTTCGGTCTTTGTTCTGGTTTTTATTCGTGTTTGAAAACAATATTGGCAACGATGAAGCACTATTAGTTGCCGAAAACACAACCGTTTATTACAATAAACATCCAAATAAAACAAAAGAAAAAAAAAATCAACAATGCTAGCAGTACCAGTCTCCCCTTGCCCTATAGTTGTGATCGGAGTATAAGGTAGGGATATAGGGGGCGTCTGATAGTAGAGTTGATTCGAGGATTCATCCAGGAGTACTATTTATCCGACACTCGGCTACTCACCTGGCTTGACAAAAGAGAGCTTCGGTATTGGCTGCTTTTAATCTTGTAGCCATAATCGGAGTACAAAATTAAGAAACAAGGGCAACCCAGACTTCTTTGCCGATGGCAGAATCTTCACTTCGATCAGAGTAAATAATAGCCTGGAATGTCATTGCAATAGAAAGTAATGAGAGGAGACCTACGTTATCCCTCTTGCTACAGTGTGAGTGTAGGAGATTTGATAGTGATCATGGATGATCAAATTATAATAATAACTGGTTGCGGTTGGGTGGATGTTGTCCCAAAACACTTCATAACTCTGCCTTTTATAGTTGAGCCTTGACGGTTGCTTACTGTCCCACGATTGCACGATATTTATGATGGTTTTTAGAGTTATCAATCTTCCCACTATTTTCCAGTTGAGCAACCGCTTGCCACGATCCAAATGACCAACTTCCTAGGTTACCGTTGTTAGTTAAGATGGTTGCATTACTTGTGCGCCAAGCTCAGTCATGTACTATATTTCGGTAATGCTTATTTGGATGATGAAGTCACCTTTCACATGGATGGGAGTGGTTCTATTGCTTCGGTATGTGCATACGCTTACGTGTCTTTGCTTGTAAATCTAGCTTACGTTGGTGCCACGTGGCTCTTCCCTATTTGCCGGGCTACAGCGGGTGTAAACAAACTAGTTTTCAATTACCAAGGACTAGAAGGGGTGCATGTGGAGGGAGGTGGTTTTGTAACTGCTAGCTTTTGATCGAAGGGGCGTGTTTTTGATTGTAGTATTGAAACCCAATCAACATAGGCTATGGGCATTCTGGGAAAGTCGCGTATAATCTTAGGTATGATTCCCCTTCTCGCGTTAAATACAATATAGATTAGGTGATGGGTTATTTAAAAAGGGGAAATTTACAGCTACACCCCCTGAGGTTTGGGAAAGTGGCACGGACACCCCCTGTGGTTTAAAACCGATCACTTACTACCCCTAAAGTCTTAAAAACTGTCACCGACCACCCCTACCGTTAGATCAGACCCCGACATCGTTAATCCACTTTTGTAAATGCTCGAAGTACCTCTCCTTTTAAATCAAAACACTGGTCTTCTTCGTTCTTCTCCAAGGTAAAGAGCTTTCACCCAAAAAAAAACCCTAATCCTCCCCCTTTTTTAATCAAAACACTGGATTTTGGGAAGAGGGAGGATTAGGAGGCAAGCATGAGGTGGACGAAATTCAATCTTGTCAGACTTGAGATGGAAGTTCATAGCAATTTATATTAATGTCGGATGTTCACCAATTATTTCAATTTGCTTCTTTCTGGATGCAAATCAATGGCGGCTTCGACCTAATTTTGCCTCAATGAAAGTCCCTCTCATTAGAGGAATCAAATGCTAGTCTCTTGTTTGCTTCTCTCTGACAAGCTTTTTGAGGGGGAATCAACGAATTTGGCCTACATTTAATCTCTCTTACAGTCCCATTCGTCGTTCCCCAAGAGACCCATCAATGAATTTAAAGATTCCAATTCTAAAGTATTGCATTTTGTGATAATAATCACCCCTTTTTTTTCTTCCTTGGAACAGTAAGATATTGCCCTCACACAATTTATAGTTGCTTTTGCATTGCTGAAGCTAGGGCTGGCAACGGGTCGAATAAGGTATGGATTTGCCATGATCCGAATCCGAATCGAAAATAAAAATCCGATATCTAAATTCGATCCAAAATCCGACGGATCTTTTATATGTGAATCCGAATTTATATACTGTATTTGAATTCGAAATTCGACTGAATAAATAACCGAAATCCTAATTCAATCCGAATTAGATCTGATTTGAACTTAAAACTCAAAAGTCAAGTTTAACTATTAAAGCAAATTTTAATTATCACAACTAATGAGCCATATAAATATTAAATCAAGACATGAGTAAGGATAGTTCAACCATGGTTTGTATAGAGTTTACCAATAGTTTAATGAAAAATATATGTTGATTTCGGTTCGGATCCTATTCGGACGGATCCGATATCCGTATTTGAATCGTGGATCTATATCTCATATCCGAATTCGGAATTTTCGGATCGGATTCGGATATCTATTCGACCCATTGCCAGTCCTAGTTGAAGCTTGCAAGGCCTCGTCTTAGTATCCTGCATGTTCATGTTTCTATTAGAAGGGAGTCTCGTGGTAGGGCCTGAAAAAGCACTCACTTGGAATTGATACAGTTTTCATGGTAGGATATTGGCTTACAGATAACGCAGAATATGTGAAAATAAAAGCAATAAACAATTGCGGTGCCACTCACAAACGCTTGTTGTGAGCCAAACGGCAAAGTAACTCCAAAGGCAGTTTAAAAGTTTCAGAAAATTCATTGCTATGTTAGATAAAGGAGATGAACCATGAAGTTCATGTGTAGGTGCTGCACATTTTCTCGATTGCAGCAATGCTAATTGCAGAAGAGAAAATATAGGTCAAATTAAAGAATAATCTTTCCTCTTTTAAATCAAAATACCGGATTTTGGGAAGAGGGAGGATTAGGGTTTTTTTTTTGGGTGAAAGCTCTTTACCTTGGGGAAGAATAAAAAAGACCAATGTTTTGATTTAAAAGGAGGGATATTTTGGGCATTTATAAAAGTAGATTAACGGTGTTGGTGGTTGATCTAACGGCATGGGTGGTAGGTGATGATTTTTAAGACTTCATGGGTAGTAAGTGATTGGTTTTGAACTAGAGAGAGTATCCTTGCCATTTTTCCAAACCTCATGGGGTATAGCTGTAAATTTCCATTTAAAAAAAAATGTAGAAGTAAAAACCAATTTACAAATTTAGCATGTTACCTATTCTCCAAGAAAACTCCGATGAAATTAGTTTGTGGCGATACTTTTTCAAAATAATTCAGGTTCAATGGACTAAATCTTAGTAATTTGTTTTTAGTATATTTTTTAAACATAATTGAAAATCAATGTCATTTCTTTGCTCATTATAAATTTCTTCAAAAAAAAATACTCTTAAAATCTCATTTATAAAAAAAAAAAATATGAGTGAAAAGGTTTTCAAAGTCTCTTTTAAAGTATTTTCAGAAGAAACTTATAATGAATATTGATTTTCAGTTATATTTAAAAAGTATCACTAAAATGAATTTTCAAGATTTGACCGACTGAGTTTGAATTATTTGAAAAAATTATCACTAAAAACCAATTTTTTACGTATTGGAATTATCACCAGAAACTTTCAAGTCTTTTCACATTAAAAATCATTACTTCACATTAAAAATCATTAAAAATTGTAGAGTTTCACATAATCTATAGCTGCACATTGACGGATGCTGCGGGGTCCGCCGGAGGACCGACAACACGATTCTCCAAAATGGAAACTATCTTTGTAATGAAATTCTCCTTTCCGGCTTTGCCTTCTTCCTCCGCTTAATTTCCATCTGCTTCCCATCTCATGTCCTCAATCCTTAAAATTACTTTAGTTTCTTATTTCTTCTTGTTTTTTTCTTTAACGCCTGAATGCCGGGTTGCTTCCCCCTGAAATCATCCTTCTCAGAAAGAACAGCGACAACAGCAGCATGGAACTCAAGGGAGGATACGCCGAGATCGAGTGCGCAGCCCTCGCCCACCGTAAACCTCACCCGCGAATACACACTTGCTGTCCAGACTGATTCGTACCAGGAAATATGGTCTAAGATTCACGTCCACCGGGAACACCCAGGAGAAGGGGAAGAGGAAGTGGTGGTAGAGGTAGAAGCCGAGCAACTTCAGTTGGCGCAGGTCCTTCACCCTAATCGAGAATCCGTGCAAGAGGCGCTCCGCCTGGCCAGGCCCAACACCCTTATCCGCCTTGTCTCTGCCTACTTCGAAAACAGCGAACACACCTCCCACCTATGCCTCCTCCTCCACCGGTGTATCTATCGCGCCCGTTCTCTCTATGCCCCTCTCTATGACCTCCTTGACGTCCTCCCACTCAACTCCAACTCCCTCTCCCAGTCTCAGTGTGAATGCGCCGTCGATGTCTTCCTCCAATTCCACCGCCTGGACAACCCCTTCCCTCCTCCTCACTCTGATGACTTCCACCAGATGCGCCAGTGCTTCTCCCAGCTTAAGCAACAGCTCGAAAACTGCCTCCGCAAGTCTCGCCTGAGGATCCGTCTCCTCCGCCGTGTCACCACCTGTTCAGCCTTTTGTCTAGTTGCCTGTGCTCTCGGTGTTGCCATATCCGCTGTCGCCATCGCTGCTCACGCTCTCGTTGCGCTTGTGGCCGGACCTTTTTTTGCCTTCCCGGCATCTGCCACGTCTTTCACTTTCACTAAGAAGGAGCTCCACCATGTAGCACAACTTGATGCTGCGGCTAAGGGAACCTACGTCCTCAACAACGATCTTGACACCATCGACCGCCTTGTGGCCCGTTTGCACGCTGCCGTGGAGAGCGACAGGCTGCTCATCCGTCTAGGCTTGGAGAGGGGCAGTGATAGGTATTCCATCCAGGAGGTCGCGAAGCAGCTCCGCAAGAACCACCCCAATTTCCTTCACCAGCTTAAAGATCTCGAGGAACACATTTGTCTCTGCTTCGCCACTGTTAACCGCGCCAGGTCTCTACTCCTTCAGGAGATCCATCTCCACCAAAACCCGTAGCTCCTAACTCCTAACCAATTTACTGCTTATACAAATTGATGAGTTATTTTTTACTTCTGCATATTCTTCTCTGTTGTTGTACAACCTATTTGGTCATTTCTGTAAACACTTGGGCAGCAGCAGGAGGAGTACAAAGAAATGTTTTCCCCTATGTACTCTATATTTATTTGCTCAGTTGGGCCTTCGTCAATTTTTTTTTAAGAGGTGAGTGCGTAGGGTACTTTCATGCACAAAAGGATCTTCCTAATTTTGAACAAATCATTCGTCCTTTTATTTGTACAATCAGAGATCACGATGTTTTTGTCAATTTACTGTGAATATTACTTATTTTTTGGTTTATTTAATTGTTTATACAGGTAGCCTTTTGGGCTGAACTATATACTGATACTAAACCCTTAATTTTCTTAAAATTCCATGGAACATTGATGCAGTTGTGAAAGATGAGGTATGTAATTTTTTTCCCTTTTTTTGGAGTTCTATACCAATTATTTTCTTTCTATTTTTCTTATGTCTGAGGAAAGACAGCTAAATCTTTTGATGCTTTTGTATTTATTTATTTTTTAATCAGATAGTCTGAATAGCTTAGCTTGACATCCTGCCATAATATAAATGGAAAACCATATAAAAACAACCATAGAAACAATCAAAATTGTTCCCAAAATAGTAAGAGATAAAGCGCCACTGTTTCTCATCTGTTGGAGTTGCCTGTTGGAAAAGATAGGGATTTTGAATGAATGGAGAATTGTCCTTCACATGTACTTTCGAATTATGTTCCTTTGGTACTTTTCTAGACTATTGACTTTGCTTGCTGAAGTCATCCTTGTGAACAATGGCTGCGTTTTTCAGCATTCGTCTTTGATGGCCAATCCCCGAGCAGCGAAATAGTCTCATTTCATCACTGTTAATCGGGTTATTGGATAAGATAGCATTTACTATTTATTTTATCAGTTATGAAGGATGTGTGTGTGTGTAGATAGATAGATAAGAAGAGAAGCAAGTATTTATGTGTACATGCACACATAAGGATCGAATTTATGAGTGGCAGCTGGGTTTAAGAAGCCTGGCCATAAGCAAGGCAAGAGTTTTTCTTTGCCCATCCATTCAAGAAGGCAGGTATGCTGATATAGATGCTTATAGTTTGTGTGTATTAAGTTTTTTCCCATAATATCCTGTAAACGGAAGTGATGAGATATGAAGGTATAAACTATTTCAAAAAAGATCTTAAGTCTAGCATTGACTTTAACTGCATCCAGAGTGATTTTGTTCTATAAGATTATCTGGCCACTACCATGACATCTGCATGCTACTTTGAGAAAGTAGATGTCTGAAATTTTTAGCCTGCTTGTCTATCTAGAAATTTATCTGCTTGTCAACAATTATTATAGCACTTCAAAGTATGAATCAGGACAAACTGAAAATTGTTATAAATTTAGTGCTCTGAACTGGAAAATTTTACTCCATATGGAGGAATGTGCATTTGGGTTGATTGGATGAAGCCCCGATATGGAATAAAACACATATGGGTGCTCGGAATTCATCAAATCCTTTTTTTCCCCATTTTTGGGTGTGTATAGATAGTTAATCTTTATTTTCAATGGTGCTCATGATCTTGTTAATGATTCTGAGAACATAAAGAAACTCTTATTTAGTTACAACATATGTTGACCATAGCAAAAGCTTTAACACATACAGAAACCAAAGAAATGGTGGTTGCTCAAAATTATAATGCTATCCATGTTACTATACTATTAATTGATGTATATTATCTACGCCATTCCTCCTTACCCAAAAAAAGAAAAGAAAAGAAAAGAAAAGAAATCTATATCATTTGGTTGGCCACCATTCACATTCATTTTCCTAATTCAATAATCCTGAATTTTTTTTGGTCCCATGTATGGTATAATTAGGAGTGCAACTTGGGTTGGGTAAACCCGAAAACCACAAAAACCACCAGACCCAAACCAACTTTGAGTTGGTTTGGGTTGGGTTTTTAACTGTTTGGTTCGGTCTTGGTTCTAAAGATGCAGAACCGAAATTGTTTGGTTTGGTTTTGGGTTAAAGGCTCGGTTAAACCAAACCGAACCGAAAACCGACTTTCATAACACCCGTTGTCATCTTTCCAAGCCATTTTGATCATCATTAATGAACCTCGGACAGAGTCTAATTGTTTTGCCTCCCTCCCAATTCTTTCTACCCTTCATGCACCACTCAAACTAACTTTCTCAAGACCCGTCCCCAGCTCTCCCAAGCCCACTTAAAACAAGCTAGCTTCAAAAGCTCTCCAGCTGTTTACCTTAACCATGGATATAGGGCCTTCTTTCCAGCTATCTACCGTAACCATGAGGAATAGGACCTTCTCCCTCATCTGCTCCACTCGATTTTGGCTTCTGTATTGTTCCTCTTCCTGTAGAAAGGCACTCAGCTCGCTTAGGGCTTGGAAGATCCTTCGCTAGCAAGGGGAATCAAGGTTAACGAGGCCCCATCATCTTGCCTCCCCCTAATTATTTTTTCCTGTTCAGCACTTCACAAAGGTTCAATCAGCCCCTTTGCACCTCAATGCCGACTCCGATCTTGAAAGAGATATGCCGTATGTCGACCAACCATGCGAGAGCTCTTTTGTCTTGTAAAAGAGGGTAACATGGAGTTTTTTTGTTTTTTTTTTAGATCTTTATCAGCTCTACAAGGCTGCAATGCTTCTTTCGTCAATGTTTTTGTCAAAGGGATAGGTTTTCTTGTTTGATTTGGATTTCACAACAGCAATATCAAAGGGGCAGGTTTTCTTGTTTGATTTAGATTTCACAACAAAGATGTTAAAGAGAAATCCATGTCCAGTTTGTATTTCACAACGATCTGTAAAAATTCAGTTTGGGTTGGGTTGGGTTTAGGGTTTTTCAATCTTTTGATTGGTTCGGTTTAAGAACTTTGGTTCTGAAGTCGGTTCAGTTCGGTTTTGAATGAGCTCTTAGTAGGTTCAGTTTGGTCTTGGATTGAGGCCAACCTGGACCAAACCACCCCAAGTTGCACCCCTATGGTATATGTCCTCCTACTGAAAAAGAAAAAGGAATACACAGAAATTACAAATATAATGGAAGATTGAAAAATATGAAATCACGTTATGAATTATTTTCTTCTAAAACTGCCCCTAATAAAAAAATTAAAGTGACATATCTTGTTCCATCCGCTCAGAAGCCCTTCTCTGCTCTTGCCACTCTATTTGCCTGTTGCATTCATTCTTCAATCATTTATGATCTAAATATCTGTTCAATGCTTTCTAGTTGAAGAAAAATACTTCGTTTGAGCTCTAATTGGCTCTATAAATTGAAGAGCAGCTCCCAAGAATTCATGGAGCTCATATCATCTGCTTTGGAACTCTTGCGGATAAGGGAGAAAAGGAAAGCTTTGATCAGTTTCTAGTTAGTGTTTCTTTTCTTCTAGGTGGGATCTACAAATTTCAGATTACCACCCTATATTGAGGTTTAATAACATCAAACGCTTTATTAGGAATCGTCTCTCTTTACTTTTTTACTTTGTTTATTTTCTTTCAACTTTTCCCCTCCTCAGAATTCTATTTTTTGGTTGATGGGTTGGTCGCAATGGATTGGATTTCATTTTTTTACTGTGTGTTTTGTATTGGTTCTTGTTGTCATAATGTCTTTTTGTTGGATTTTGTCTCAGTTATTTGTTAAAATGTAGAAGAGTTGCATATTGATGCCGATTCCATAATGATATTTTATTTTCCAGTGCACCATTCAAACATATGAGGAAAGATGGCCTTAATCTTCTGGAGCTTTTATGTTCATTTTTCCTTTAATCAGATAGTCTGGATGGTTTAGCTTAACTTGATGCCATAAAATAAATGAAAAGCCAAATAAAAACGAAGCAATAATCAAAATGGTGCCCAGAAGATCTACTGTTACTGCTCTCTGCTTTCAGTATAGTCCTTGATGATCAATCCCCGAACAACCAAAATTCAAATTTCATCACTGTTGATCACGTTGTTGGACCAGCTAACATCTATTTAATCATGTATTCACATGCATAACATGTGTTGGCTCATATGCACACACAGATCATATTCATGAGTAGCAGGTGGGTTTAAGAAATCTGGCTATACCTTAGGCAGGTGTTGCTCTTTGGTCATCCATTTAAGAAGGTAGACATGTTGATACTGATGCTTGTACGTGTTGAGTATTAATTTATTTTTTTGCCATTAACTTGTGATAAACAAAATTAATGAGAAGATGAAGCCATAAAGCATTTTGAAAAAAAGATCTTAATGCTAGAGTTGACTTTTTGCTGCATCGATGGTGATTTGTTTAATAAGAATATCTGATCATTGTCATGACACCTGCTTGGTACCTTTAATGGAGTACCCGATCTGGTTAATGATTCTGAGAAAATAAAGAATCTTTTTTTTTCTTTGTTTTTTTTTTGTTTTTGGTTTTTTGATTTTGTATGTACAACATTTGTTGACCATAGCAAAAATTTTAACACATATGGAAACCAGAAAATGGTGATTGCTTAGAAATACATCACTGTCCATGTTGTTAGGCTAGACTTCCTGTATATTATTTACAGTTCCTTATTTTGCCAATCTTTCTGTCATATTACAAGCTCAGAACAGCTTCCTTTGGACTAGGGATATGAAACTGTTTTGGTTTGGGTGCCCACTATACACCATTAGTTTTCCTATTTACTTTGCCTGAAATTTTTTTGTCCCACATATGGTATATGTGATAATAAAAAAAGAAGACGTAAAATACTGAAATTACAAATAAAATAGAAAAAAAAAAAAAATAAGAAGTCATGTTATGAATTATTTTCTTCTAAAATTACCCCTAATAATAAAAACATGACATATTTCCTTCCATCCCATCTAAAAGTCCTTATATCTAATTTTCTGCTCTTGCCACTATTCATTCGTTGCACTCATTACTCTATTATTGACAATCTAAATAACTATTCAATCCTTCTAGTTGAAGAATATACTTCGTTTGAGCTCTAAATCAGCCCTATAAGATGAAGCCTAGTTCCGAAGAATCCGTGGAGCTAAAAAAGTATTAGATAAAATTTTGCAAATCCAATCTCCATGGAGCTCATATAATCTGCTTTGGAAGTCCCGCAATTTCAGATAATCCAATCTCCATGGAGCTCATATCTAGTTTACTATCATCAAGCTCTTTATTAGGAGTGGTTACATTCCTTTTTTTCTTTTCCTTGTCTTTATTCCCTTTCATAAAGTGTTTTTGTTGATAGTTTAGTCATAATGGATTGGATTTCAGTTGTTTACTGTATGTTTCACATTGGATCTTGCTGTTATAATGTCTTTTTGTTTGATTCTGTCTCTTTTATTTGTTCAAATGTGCAGGAAAGAATTTTGTATACATGGTGAGAAACATAAAGTTTGACATTCTATTTCAATCCCTGTGCTTGTTAATGTGTTTTACTGGTTTTTCTGATTGATGACATTACACAAGTACCTTGTACGGTTTACTAGTAGAGCTAATTTATATCTATACTATTTATATGCAGCGAAGACCCTATTTTCTTGCTTACATTTCGTACCCAAAACACCCTTTATTATTTTTTTTCAAATTAACTTCTATATCACTGTCACACCAAGTATGACTTACTAATTGCCTAACCTTGTATACCCAAAATGCCCTCTCTATATTTTTTTTGTTGTTGGTAATTTACTAGGCGCATTGGAACCACACCACCACCCCCCCCCCCCCCTAAATATTGTCAAATATAATAAATGAAGGTGTTAGTTCCAACGAGGAAGATAATCAATTATGTTGGAAAATGTACGATGTGATGTTAGGGCTTCTACCATTATATCTTATGTTTCAATACCTTGATGCCAAGACTTGTATTCTGTGATAGTAGTTCTTATACCCCATGGCATTTTTATCCTGTGATGCAATTACTTCCATATTCAATTTGAAGATTTATTCTTTCTGGTGCTAGGGCTTATATTAGGTGATGTTAGGGATTGAGCTTTTTATTTTATTTATTTTAAAACCTGTTTCTCCATGATGTTGTGCAAGAACAATACACTATAAAGGCCTGACGTGCAATAGAAAGACTTAAAATGGAATATATTCTAAAGTAGAGGTGCAAGTAGGGCAAGTTGGGTCTGTTTGGGCTCAATCCAATTTAAGATTTACTAGTTCAAACTTGTAATTAACCCGTCTTAACTCAAACTCATTAAACCTAAACCAAACTCAAACATTATTATTTGAGTTCGGGTTGGGTTCAGATTGGCGCAAATAAAATGTGAAATTTTGAATATTTTTTTTTGATCTTTGTTATAATTGCAAATATTAAAATATCATTAATTAAATTGTCTATGAACATATTTTTATGTTTGTACATGGAAATGTTATAAATGATTCTTAATTAGTTTGGAAAAAAAAAACATTTACTTAATTAATTTTTTTAAGAAATTATTTTTAAAATATAATACTGGCCGATTATATATTTGTGGTTTTGTACAATCCTTCTTATGGAGGATGTGCGCTTAAATATCACATTCATTATAGCATATATATGTGTGCATGTTGGTATAAAATATTTATTTGAGAATAAATTCATAAATTTGTTATAACATGTTAATAAATTTATGTTTAATAGTTGATTGTATAACTATAAAGACAATGTTAAAGAAAAAAAGAACAATGGTACATATGTATTTAAATAAATATTGACTTATATATATATATATATATATTCATATTTATCTATATGAGAGTGTGTGCATAAAGTTGACATTAATTTCAGGCTTTTCGAGTTTTTCAGGTTGTATAGCTTGAACCTGAATCCAACTCAAACTCGATTTCGAGCTCGAAATAAAGCCCAATCCAAACCTAATCCTAAATTCATTGTTCAGTTCGAACTCTTATTCGGGTTGGGTTGGGTAGGCCTTGGGCGGTCTGAGTTAGATTTACAACTCTAATCATAAGGGTAAGGGTTTGTCTTTGAAATTAGAAGGTTCATTTTCGTTGTTGAATTCATTGGAATTATTTTAATTATTTGAGAATTAAATTATTTGAAAAAATCGGATGAGAAGGTTTAGTTCTTGTTACAAATGTTACCTCTGGCTGTCTTTTTCGTGTGTTAATAACCACTCAGTCGATTTAATTAGGATTTTGAAGTAAACCCGTGTAAAAGCTTTATTATTGGTGTCTCAGAAAGATACGAGCAATGGATTAATTTTTAACGCTCTTGCACGACGGTTGGCAATAGCTGTGTCCCTCAGATGCCGTTTGATGGTGGAAATATGATACGCTCTGCCTTAGTTTCACAATGAGCCATCATTTTTGTCCCATAGAATAAATCAGTAGCGCTCTTTCGTCCTCTAAATCCTTTTTTCTTGGGGTTTATTAATATTAGGGGACTGCACACTACGCGCGTAGAAAATATAGACCCACTAAGATAAACAATTCAAGGTAGTTACAACATATTTAAAATAGTGGGGGATTGTTTTGTTTGAAGAGGACAATGTTTAGAAAAAGAAAAGGGGATTATAATCTAGAGGGAATATTCTCTCCTCTTTTTTCTAAAAGATTGTTTATATATTTATTTTTTCAAACATGCCACCTATGCGAGAGCTCTTCTGAAAGCCCACAGGATTGGTTCCACGTCACTGGATAACGGATATGAGACCTGAGGGTGCAACCGTGCAATGGAATTGGTGAAGGTATTCTTCAGTCAACGTCTCGTTTATACCGGAGAGTGCCACGTAAGCCAAACAAGACGGTTTTTCAATCCAGGGATGCACTGTACTGGTTAAACGTGATTCCGGGAGAAAATTGATAGAGCCACTTGCCTTGAATCTTGCAAATAATTGACGTGATGAGATCATTCTAAACTCGAAAAACTGCCACAACATTATTTCATGTAACCGGAACCATTAAATACTCTCAAATCAAGCAATGATTCAGACATCAACCGAACATGTACAACCAGAACAAGGCATTCAGTAGATACCATGGTAGCCTCAAATTGATCAAAAGCAATTCAACACAAATTTGTTTAACCAATAATCCACCCCTCATGGGAGAACAGAGAAAGCATGCTTATGTTACTATGCCAAGTTACAGGAATGATTCCTTTTCAAGCAGCTTCAGTACCTCCTGTTGGTTGTTTAGCTTGGCAACGTCAATGGGGGTCTTCCCGTCCAGATTTTGAAGGGTGCTACAATAAAATGACACCATAAAAAACAAAGAGAAGATGAGAAAACAAAGGCATTAGGATTTGGATGCAAATTTTGTCTGGGATACAGTTAACTTACACAGCAGCTCCATTCTTCAACAAAAGTGCTACACACTCCTTCCTGCCATATCCAGCCGCATAATGAAGAGCAGTGTTCTTATTATTATCCAAAGCATCCACCATCGCGCCATCTTCGAGGAGGACCTGTGCACATTTAACCTGGAAGGAAAGCAAATGCATTTGATTCTTTTATATTAGACCTGTTGCAAGAAAATTAAAAGACACAAAACCACATTATTTCTTCATGCAAGAGAAAATCCAGGGCAATTGCTATTTTTAAGGCAACTAAAGATTACAATTTCAATGACTTGTAATATTTAAATAGAGCCAGGGTATAAATGTATAAATAATGTAACTGTATTAGACAGTTCTGACACCAATATGGATTGGCTGAAGCAGTTCAGTATTGGTCTGGAGACTCTAGACTTACGAGACATTGGATGGAATCAAGGACTCTTCCAATAATGATGAGGATCAGCCTATTCATGTCAGTATTGAACAATTACTTTAACAAAATTAATGCAGAAAATATTTCCTTTATTATCAAGTTAATTGTTCTCACTTCATTTTTTATGAGGAGCAATTCTTATAATAAGATAAACATTCACAGAATGATCACTCTGCATAGCAAGCAATACATCCAACTATGGTTTTGACATAACAGATCTTGTGCGCTCTAACTGATTCCCTTTCAATGTCAGTACAACAATACCCCATGTGCTCTTGGCCTCTGTCAACAAGCAATTTAATCTGTAGAACTCATGAGCAGCAACTAATAGATCTACAAAGACCATAACGAATAGATCAACAGTCCGTATCTGGGCAATTTTACATTCATATAATGAAAACTGCCATCATCAAATACAATTTTAAGATGCAGTTGAAGTTTGACAAATTTGTCATGAATTGGATCACTGATACAAATTTCAGACCATGTAATTGGAATAAGAGACCTCTGGCAGTTACTAGACAACGTCTTCACAGAAACTCAAAAGATATTAATTCTCCAAGTTCCCCAAAAGTTGGAAATATGTAATAAAGATACTTCTAATCTTAATGAACCTATAATGCTTTAAGGCATCTGCAATGATCTCGTTGATGCATAAAAAACTGTTAGCAGTGAAGATATGATCTTTCAACTGGGCCAAAGTGCTCAGAAAAGGTCAAAATGGCTCTGTGTTACTTCAATGTTATCGACAACGCTGATCAAACTGTTACACCACCAACCCCCAACCACCTCTTCTCTCTCTCTCTCTCACACACACACACACACAACACACAAATTCAGCTATAGATTTTCCATCCTAATGACAAGGATCTTCTCAGGACAGTGTAACCATTTTCATCCAGAATCCCAACTGAGTCTCTGAGCAAGGCCGAATATCTAAGCTGTATAACACATAGACGCCTCTTGGCAGGCGTGCCAACTCTACTTTTTAATTTTGAAAAATTAACCTTTAGATCCAATGAAGTAATTAGTGTATTGTGGAATATTTTTATCTTTCACTATGTTCTTTCCAATTTTGTGAGATGCCATGCCATTACATTAAAACTGCTGCAACTTGTCCCTCTTTGTTTTAACTACGACAGTAACTACATCATGGAAAAAAATTGTTTATCAAATCCTAAATTCTCTTTCTAAAAGATATTTTTTGGCAAAACAGTATTCATAACATTAAATATATCCAGTACTGCATGTGCTAGTCACCAAGTGGTTTTGACATCTCTCTCAGGATATCAGGGAGATTTCTGAAAGACAATATTAACCATTAGATGTATCATAAACTATGCCCAACCATGACAAGATGGTGGCACAGGTTCCACCTTATCATTGTTGAAAATGGCACCTCTTGGCATTAGCATATCACTATCTTTTAGATACAACCTGATGTTGCACAATGTCAAATATCACTAATGAGATAGGGAATAGATTGGGGATGGTACTTTCTTTTCTGCTTCTATCCATTTGACTTCTCTTCTATTGAAAACCTAAGTTATACAAACTCAGATACAGGTGTCCATGCGGGTACACTTTTAGGTGTTGGATCCATCTGAATATGATATGGTAGGATGCAGGGATTCACTGAAGAAGGGGTAAACATCAGTCATGAGAAAAATAACAAATATAATATCAACATAGAGATGGAGGTGCTATATATACATTCATCATTATATTCAATAACAGAAAAAAATTCAACAATGAAACAAGGTATTTACAAACTGTAAGCATGATATAAACATCTAAATGTTTTATTGAACAGAAATTATACAAAGGGAACACTAATTTTAAACATCAAGATTTCTAGTCTGTTAGTTGTGTGTCCGTAGATCTGGATGTTAGCGCAATTTAACAAAAATCAATTTAGGAAAATGGGCATGGATTCAATTGTAAGGAACATTCCACGCCCATACATGCCATATTATATGCAACACGGTTATGGCAGAAAAATTGAATGGTATGGGTTTAAAAGCTTAAAAATTGCAGGAGGTTTGCAGAACACTACATCTCTCAACGAATTGGGCATCAATCAGACCATGGTATACTTAAACCTGATTCAACCAATAGTCAATCAAACTGGAGGATCAGAATTTTCCTACCAGATGTGGAGAGAGGAATGCTTTGAGTTAAGTCAATAATCTTCAGCCTTGAAGAGGCTACGAAATGCTTTGGTTTAATCTTGATCACTTGGAAGGCTGTAGGACTCATATTAATTTCTTTGGATGGTTGCGGAGGGAGTTTTAACAATAAAATCAAGAAGAGAGTTTGGGAGTTGGACGGGGCTGGGTTTACCATACCCTTCTATCAATATTGTTAAGATGTCATTAAGCAGAATCTCTGTGTTTAGGGAAACTTAATGCAATTAGTGTGATAAACAAACTCACAACCAAATCCCTTCTTTTGTCAACAAGGAAGGAGGATACTAAAATGACAAGGACTTTGTGAGTTATCTGCGGAAGAATTAGGAAGGAGGCATAATGTCAAGAGTGATTAGCAGCTTATTCTTAGACAAAAAGAGATCCACTGGTGCCAAAAATCCCGGGTGATTTGGATTAAGGAAGGTGATAATAATACAAAGTACTTTCATGCTATGGCTTGTGGTAGGACGAGGTGTAATTTGATAAGTAGACTCAAAGTTAAGGATCGAGTTGTTGAGGACCATGATAAAATGATTCGGGCCCTTGTGGATTTTTACTCTCAACTCTATCAATCCGTTCATTTATTCACCTTTTGTTTGAGAGAATGTAATGATAGAGTTTTGACGGCCCATCAAAAAGAGTGGTTGGAGAGGGAGTTTGAAGTAGATGAAGTCAATAGAGCAATTAATAAAGTGACAAATTCTACTTTTTTTGGTCCTAATCCCAAAGATTCAAGGTGCATAGCAGATTAGGGATTTCCGTCCTATTAGTCTCACGACTAGCATTTATAAGATCATATCTAAAGTCCTTTCTCTAAGACTTAGTATGGTCTTACCATCTATTGTGGATCCATTCCAATCTACTTTTGTTGAGGGTCCTCAAATCCTGGACTGCTCCCTTATTGCTAGTGAATGTGTCCAAGTGTGGTTACAATCAGGGGAACATGGGCTTTTGATAAAGCTAGACCTAGAGAAAGTCTAAGATAGGGTAGAGTGGGAATTTCTTGACTCGGTTCTCCAATGGAAGGATTTGGAAATAGGTGGCGTAAATGGATTAGTGGATGCCTCCATAATGTTCAGTTTTCCTTCATCTTAAATGGGTCGATTGTTGGATTGTTTCCATCCTCTAGGGGCCTTAGGCAAGGGGATCCTTTATCTCCTTTTCTGTTTACATTGGTCAGTGATGTTTTGAGTTGGTTTCTTCACTAGGAACAAGCCTCAAGCCTTTTCTAGGGATTGCATGTCAGGAGAGATCAAGTCCTTATGGCCCACCTTATATTTGCAGATGATACCTTGCTTTTTGAGCAACCTAGAAGGGAGGATATTTTTGGGGTCAAATGTATTTTGAAAGCCTTTGAGATCGTGTCTGGTTTGAAAATTAAGCTGATAAAGAATAGTATCCTTGGAATCAATATCCCCGACAATGAATTGTTCACTTTTGCAGAGGTTTTGGGGTAAAGTTGATCACTTCCCCATTTCTTATCTGGGTCTTCCCCCAGGAGGGGCTCCGAATACTCTATCTTTCTGGGAACTAGTTGTTGAGAGGATAGAACAACGACTAGCATTGTGGAAGCAGAATTATTTGTTGCAAGGGGGCCGTATCACTCTCATTAAGTCTTTGTTGTCCAGTCTACCCATCTACTTCATGTCCTTATTTCGAATGCACTGCCAGATTATCAACTTAGTGGAAAAATTTCAACGTGATTTTCCATGGAAGGGAGGGAGAGCAAGAAGGATCACTTGATTAGATGGGATGTGGTGTGTTGTGAGAAAAAAGAAGGGGGAATTGACCTTCGGAATGTATATGCATGGAATTCAGCTCTTTTGATTAAATGGCTTTGGTGGTTCAGCAAGGAACAAGACAGCATGTGGCGCAAGGTCGTCATTAGTAGGTATGGGATCTTGGATAATGGGTGGGATATTCGGATCAGATCTAGGTATCTTGGTGGTAGTCATTGGAAGGCGATTGCTTCCATAACTCCTACCTTTTATGAGAATGTTCACTTTCGTATTGGATCTAGTAACCGAATTCGGTCTTGGTTTGAACATTGGTGGGGAGAGTCCTCATTATCCTCTCAGTTCCCCAATTTGTTTTGTGTTGCTTCTTCCCCGAATGCTAAGGTTAGTGAGGTCATTGCTTGCTTTTCTGATGGCATTAATTGAACCTTACCATTTAGACAAGAACTAAGATCTGTTGAGATAAAAAAATTATCAGCTTTTTTCCTCCACCTTCAAAATATCTCCCTTCATCCTTCCCATCCTGATAGGCGGTTGTGGATGCCGGATTCGTCAGGAATGTTTTCTTGTAAATCCTTCTTAGCCCTCGTTAAACCCTCCCTTTTGGACCATCATGTCCGTTTCCTTTATAATCCCCTTTGGAAACCACTGATTCCATTGAGGATAAAGGATTTTGTGGATTGCTTTGTGGAATAAGATTAACACCACAGATGTTATCCGGAGAAGAAGACCGTACATAGTTTTGTCTCCACATATATGCTTCCTATGTTGATATTGCAGGGAGTCGGCAAATCATATACACATTCATTGTTGTTTTACACGGCAGATATGATAGCACTTTCTTGGTTTGGTTGGTGGGTTTTCCTTTAGCCCGTGGTTGATCACTTTTCCTAGTGGAGGATCTCTGGTTTGGGAGCTCATGGATGTTGTGTATATTGGTTTCTATTTTTTGCTATTTGTTGGTGTGCTTGGAAGGAGAGGAATAGACTGATTTTTGAGGACAGACGGTTGTTAACATCAGCTGGGGTGTGCTATCACCTTCCACGTTGGGTTGTCCTTCTCCCTTCCTTCCGGGTTATTTGATTGATGATATTATCCGGTCTTGGGCATCTCTATGTGTATAGGGTATGGATGGTAGGGATGGGTATGGAGTTGTATTGATGGGTGCTCCTATTTTTTATGGGTTTTTCTTGTTGTGGATGGTTGAGCCTATGCAACATATGTGGAACATCTTGTTCTAACATGTGCTGTTGATTTTTGTATAGTTGGAGACTTAGATTTTTATATTCTTTTTTATATTCCCTCGGTCTTTGGCTGATCACTTTTATATTCTCTTTGGGATGATAGGTGTATAGTTGGAGACTTAGATTTTTTATGAGGATATGTTGAGGCCCTGGGATTTTGATTGGGCACCTTCCTATAGGGATGTTGTCTTGTAATATTCTACTTTGCTCTTCTTCATATATATGATACTTATTACTAATTAAAAAAAAGAAAAGAAAAGAGACCAAGGACTTGGGCCAATTAGTTTGAGCATGTGAAGTTGTAACAAAAATCCTTTCTCTTAGACAAAAATAACTGATTTCTTAATATTTTCTCAACATCAGAGTGCACACGCTCAAGTTGTACATAATTTACATATTTCTATGATTTTGTGCATGGAAAAATGGTTCAGAATTGGAGTGAAGGTTCAAGTGTTAAAAGGGATTATAATCTGGTGTAGGTTCCTTGAAGCATCAAATAATCAAATCATTTTGACCAAGTGTGTTCTAATTTCTAAGGTGCTTCAAAAGGCTTTCAAGACTCATGGAGAAATAGAAATAGTAAATGGCCAAGCCATTGTTATCATGAAAACGAATTATATAAACCATCATACCTCACCATAACCACATGCAAAATGCAAAGCGGTCCTCCCCTCTGAATCTTTTTCATCTTTGTCAGCTCCTGATGCTAATGCATTCTTCAAACCCTGAGAAGAAAAGGTAACAAACATCATCTTGCAGAAACATTAACAATGAGCCAAATGAGGAAAAAAGAAGCATATATTAAAAACCAATCAAATAGATTGGATGCAGATTAGGAAAAGCTACGATCCTATGGTAATATACACCACAAACATAAAATAGTTAAAGCGGGGAATGGTGCCAATACAAATCAAATTATTAATATTTTCCAAGAGAGAGAGAGAGAGAGAGAGAGAGAGAGAGAGAGAGAAACACTTGCTACAGCCATATCATGGTTAAATAGCTATCATATTTTCTAAACAAAAAACCCTATCAGTTAATACTAAAATTCATCTGCGTCCCATCAAATGATGTCTTCATATAAAGCAAAACGAATTAAACAGCTACAATTGACAGCCGGCAATTCCCCATAAGTGACTAGATTCTCCATCATTGATAAATTATATATAAAGGTGGTATTGCAGAAAGAATTAAAGCTTGCCAGCTTTGAGAAGTCTGCCTCATTTCACATGCTAGAAAGGAAATTTAATGGGACCACTGCTAGATCTGATAGCAATGGATTCATAATTTCAGAGGATAAGTGTAGCATAGATGAGGATGTTCAAAAGACTAGGATTGATGAGATGTGGAACAAACGTAAACATAGGAGCATAAGATTAGCCTCAATTCAAGAAAAAATTAGAGAGTGAATTGAAAAAGAGATGGTTAGCACTTAGCACATGCTAAAGATGACCTTTGATACTGATACTGGCATGTACTAGCTGACACATATTTGAAAGTCTCTTTCACATCATTGTCACTATAATGAAGTAATTATAAATGCTATAAATTCCTTATTTGGTATAAAATAGAGAATCTATGATGGAACCTGATTTACATGCTTATAATTAATGAAAAATTTTATAAAAAAGTACTTTTCACAAATTTTTATTGGAAAATGAGAGTACAGTTTTGAAGAGAAAAAATTTTAAATGTTTAAACAAACTCGGTTGTTTGAAAAATTTTTTTGGTCAGTAAATATGATTCATTAATTAGTATAGAATATTAAGTACACAGTACACAAATTGTGTACCCAAGACACACCAAGAACAAAATACAGCAACGAAATCTCGAAGAAATGGCGATTAAGATGCCGCCATCTCCTAACATCTACCTAAGTCAGAAAATCTGGTGCATTCCAAGAAATCTTCTAGACAGTCAGAGACAAATTCACCATTATGGGACCCTCCGCCAATCATCTATACATTAGTTTCACTACTGCCCAAGCCAAATAGGTGAATTCCCTTTCCGAATCCTTGAAAATTCTGAGATTCCCTTTACCCCAAATCACCCAAAAGATAGCTGCCGGTGTTATGTTCCAGATCATATCCCTGATTGTTTTTCCATCCTTCCACCCTCATGCTTACATTACCAGTCTAAAATCACCTGGCTGTACCCAAGAGCTTCCTAACCTGTTGCGAATCAAGTTCCATACCATCGTAGGAGTTTTACAATGGATAAGTAAATGGGCCACCGATTCTTCCTCATTTTTACCCATGATACATCTACTTGGAGTTTGCCATCCCTTCCTTCTCAGCTGGCCCATCATTAATATTTGATCAAGAGTCGCTGCCCACAGGAAAAATGACACTTTGCTTGGAACACGGTTTACCCATATAACCTTGGCTGCTGGAAATACCACTCCTGTGGGAATCAGAGACTCAAATGCTGACTTCACCAAAAATGCAGCAGATTTTTCCTTAATCCATGTTCTATTGTCTTCATCTTGGCTCACATGGGTATTATAAAGTACTTGCATCAACTCTTCAAACTTATTGACCTCCCAATCAAATAAATTTCTTCTAAGTTCAACATTCCACAAAATCCCATCCCCTTATATGGAGACAAAATCACTAACAGCAGCTTGCTGATTTCTGCATGTGTTGTAAATTGTAGCAAATTCATCTTTTAGTCGCCTTTCTCCAGTCCATAAATCATCCCAAAAACGAGTCCTTACACCATTCCCAACTATATGTCTACATTCCTTCTCTATTGAGGCTCCGAATTTAGCTGTAGGTCTCCACATACTAACTCATATGGAAATTGATATTAAGTAGGATACCAGCCGCCAAAAGAACCTCCATACTTTAAATAGATAATTTCTCTCCAAAGGCTCCCTTGTTCTTTAACAAACTGCCATATCCACTTCTGAAGCAGAACCTTATTAAATGGTAACAACAACCTTAAACCTAGACCACCTTCTTCCTTCAGCTTGCATATTGTTAAACGACTGTTGCACCTAAGAGGTGAAGGCGCAACTATGTATATAAGAGGGCCTGAATGTGATATTTCAACGCTTCCCCGCATGTGCGACATCGCACACAAACATACATGGGGAGGAAAACATAGGGAATGAACCTTCTGTAAACAAATAAATGGCAAGACAAACTCGCCCCCGAGAGTTGAACACAAGACCTCCCGCTCTGATACCATGTTAAACGACTGTTGTACCTAAAAGCTTAAGTTGATAGGTGAAGGTGCAACTATGTATATAAGAGGGCCCAAATGTGATATTTCAATACATATGCTATTCCAATTCACTAGGTGATGTTTAGTTTTTTTTTTTCCACCACTTGGACCTTCCCATAGAAAATTTTAAAGAAGAAACATGAGTAATTGGGAAATAATCAAGATAATTTGAGGGAGTATCAAATTTTTTTTTTTGGCTTCACGAAGTTCAATGAGCTCCTTAAATTTCTAATTTCAGTTTTCTTTGATTTATTTCTGTCATAACTCTTGTAAAGATAAAGACTTCTCAGTTTATATAATTCTATATTACAATTCTTTAAATTGATAAAAGTCATCCGTAATTTCACATCTAATGGATTTGGATGCTTTTTTCATCTGATGTACAAATTAGTCAAATATATCTTTTTATTAGTAAATATATGTTGTATCATCTATAGCAAACACTCAAGTTGATGGGAGTTCAGGTATAATGAGACCATCAATAAGTTGACTAGAATTTCAGAGAGCCATGCAATTTGTTCCTGCTCATTCTTTGTGAAAGTAATCTATATAATAGAAGGCTTGATAAGTTAATGCACCTTTGATAAATTTTCTGAAGTTAAGAAAAAAGGAGAGAGACCTTTGTATGGTTTTTATAAATCTACGAAAAGGATATGATAGAATCCAATGGAGTTCATTTGGTGGATTTTAAACCAAATATGACTACCAATGAGATATACCTTGAAGTTATTAACACTTCTGTTTTTTTTTTGCTGAAATTAAGAAAACTTCTTTCACTATCCATCTTTGTGGATCTCTCCTGTTTTCGCTGTTCTTTACTCTCACCTGAATTTTCCTCCACCAATTTGCTTTCACTCTTCTGGTCAGAAGAAAGCTGATACTGGTATCAAGTCCATTTGAGATCTTTGTCCTCCAATGCAAAAAGAACCGACCCTCCTTTATTTGCCATAGAGTTAATGGCTAAAACTAACATCCTTCCTCTATTGGTCATAAGGGTTTTAGCAGTGAAAACCAAACTTCCCACCTTCTCCCTTGCTAACATACCAACAGCCCGGTGTGCTGCTGGGCAATCTCTATATCATTCAAAAACCGAGGTTTTTCCTACTGAACTGAAACCATGGAGTTAGGTTGCCATTCTTTTCTGGGATCCTTCTTTTCATGAAATCTTCATACCCGTCGTATTTTGGAATAACATTCCTCCCAGTGCTTCTATATCTCCTCCTCCAATGATCTAGTTGCCATAAAGTGTTGAACCGCATCCATGAAGTGTATGTTCCCATCTTTCCAAATGCTCTCCCACTGATTTTCAATTTGATCCTCAATTCCTCCAACATATACTTTCAGACCTAAAGGATAAAAGACCACATCTGGCTCCTGTTGATGGCATAATGGGGCAGTTATCAGGAAAATTTCATTGAAGGTATCTGGATAAAGGCCCTAAACTTCTCTTTCCAAAAAGTTTGCATCTGTACCATCACAGACTCATTGAACCATGCCAATCCAGGCATAATGGGAGGAAAGGGACAAACTTTGTCTACCCCACTTGCCTAAAATGAGTCAGCAATCAATTGTTTAGATACATGGTTTTAAATATAATTTGTGTCATTCCAATGATAATAGATTTGGTTTCTCTGATGAAATGGACTGTTATATCTGGCTTCCAAATATTGATTGCAATAGTATGTCTATGTTGGATATGATATATTTTAACCAAATCAAATCCAACAATAAAGCAAATTATCGGAGAAAAATATTAAAGCGAGTACCTCCACATCACCAACACTAGCGGTATGATGAACAATTGACTCATCCTCATTTGCGGTTTCCTCTTCTTCTGCTTCATCTGGTCCAGAAAGTTCAGTAGAAGTTGTTGCTTCCCCTGAGACAGCAACACCCATAGCTTCTCCCAACTTCTGTAAAACCTCCTTGTCATTCCAGTACCTAAGAAACATATGCAATTAAGAATTTCTAATCCTCTAAAATGGAAAAAAAAAAGAGCATATTGTTATGGAAGCAACAATACGCAATGAGGTACAAGCTTTTCATTAAGAAATTATCACTATATTGTAACCTCATCATTGCAGCTGGACCACCACTCTCAATCTCTTCTAGAATAGGCTTCAGAGATGGATCTTCCTTTATGCGTGCCATGCGTTCTTCAAGCTGGTCTTTATGTGATGGATTAGCCAAATTCTCAAGCATGCTTGACATGGATGGGTCCTGTGTAATAATATAAATGATATAAATGAACTTTCCATCCTTCTAACTGAGATCCTTCAAAATGAACTTTCCATGCTAATAAATTACATAAAGAATAGTTAAATGAAGCAAAATAACAAACATATATATACCTGCATTAAAGCATTACCAAGGCGCTCAGCCATAGTCATGAATTGAGGGTTTTGCATAACCTGTTGCATGGTGGAAAAATATTGTTGTTTGTCCAACTGCGGGACACCATCCTTATCCCCTGCACCTTGAACACTCTTCTGAAGCTGCTCAGCCATCTGATTGAATGCAGGATCACTTGCTATCTGCTCAGCCAATTCCTTTATGCTTGGATCCTACATCCATTAAGCCATACATAAGACTAGCAATGACGAATTTCAAAAACTTACAACCCAAATTTGTAAAGGCACCAATGTATTGCTACAACTTGAACAATCAGGAGAATGTACATTGTCAGTTTCAATCCAAAGTGGCAAACCCCACAAATTACCCCCACCAACTCTTGGATGACCTAAATATAATATTGTGTCAAAGAATCTATTTAAACACTCCCACATTACTATTGACAGGTATTGTACCATTACATCAAAGAGTCTATTGTAACTTAAAAGGCCCATATCATGCCAATATGGTTGTTAAAAACGAAAATAAGAACCCCTTACAAGATAGATAATAACTTTTTTTGATGAATAAGACAGATAATAACTTCACCAAAACATGTCGTAATTGCGGAATATTTGGCCCATAAATTATTGAATATGCTGTCAAAAAACAAAATCAAGGCTTTCAAACATATCATAGTGTCAAGAATGCAAGCCAAAAGTAAATTACCATGATTCTGTTTCAATGTACCGTAATTCAGTGCTGCCACAGAACATTAATCTTTGCCTTAGTGTTACAATATTGTTAGAGAGCCATATATTAATTACTTAATTCTTTATGTATTTTGCATGACTTCAGGTTCACTTGCCTTTTAAGTCAAGAAAGACTACAAAGCTCCAAGAGCTAGCTTTGAGATAAAGAAAATTTGTGCCCAATATGTGACCAACCTGACCATACTCTGTCATCTTTCTCTTCCTGTCCCTCATTTAATTTTCATCTGTTAGTCTTTTAGCAGATCATTGGAGGTCCATATGTTATACCCATTTCTAGTAACAAAAGTAAGTCATAAAAATTAATGTATCTCAACCATTCAGTCTCAATGGAATAAATCATATTCAAATCACTGGGTTATGCAGAATATGAAGTATGTAAATTTTTTATTCGTTGTGATAGACATCAACCTCAAATCAGAAATGAAATAACATTTATTGTACAGTACAGCAGGAATATATTGTAGTAGAAGATCAGAGACAAGGTATTCACCAAAATGCAATATCATTCATCATGTCCTTACAACTACTAAGTCAAGCAGACATGTAATATATAATTCACATTTATTTTTTAATTCAAACAAAGAGAAACAAGTATATTAGAAGAAAAGGGTCACGTTAAGCAAGCCGGTCATAGCAGAGAAATCAAAAGGATTAGCAGGAAATCCGGCTCCTGGCTCAGATGTAGCCTGCATTTGTCTCAATTGTGGCTCGATAGAATCAGAGTCTTTGTTCTCCACTGCAGCTGATTTTTCCTCTGAAAAAGACAGAAAATTTGAGAGACAATATTACATATCATGCACCTGAAAGATTATTACTTAAAAATAATTTTTATTGTACGTAATGGAAAAAAGGGCCCAAAAAAAAAAAAAGCACAGAGAATCACAGTAGAATCCACCAGATAACATCTAGTGTCAAACATCATAGCAAAACAAAAATGATAATTAACAAGTTATTGAAGACACACGTAAAAAAGTTCACCATAAAATTTGGCTTTCAGTATGCTCTGCACACACACACACACACACGTAATTACATGTATATGTGTAAGTGAATGAATGTATATATGTATACTACTCATCCCTAAGCAACATCTACTTCGTCAAAACCCTATAGGAAAATCATGACTTGTCACTCCACACAGCTAAGTTTTTTTGCATCTTGAGACATCATGTTGCACAGAGATAAATGAATCTTAATCGTGAATCATATATCCTAATAATATGTATGAGTCTCCACGATCACTCATGTGGAGAGCCATGCCATGTGAGGAAGCCTTGAGAATTATCATATTTCAAGTAGACCAGTTAGACATAATTATTAGCTATAATTGAATTCCCCTCTCCAATTAGACATGTAGCCATGCAGAATGTGACTATAATGATCCATGGATATACTATTAATACACTGCGTGACTGAGCAACTGCAACTGTAAGTGACTGCGATTTCAATGGCAAATAGACGCTTGCGAGGGATAGGAATCAGAGGACAGAAAATGTGGGAGGATCAATGGTAGTATCAAAAAATACATGATGAGAGTTTAGTGTAAACTCATCACATTCACAGGTTGCATAGAAGAAAATCATCGGCAACAACACATAATGGAATGCTTCGTAACACAATTGAGCTGGTTAACTTTTGAAGATGATTAAGTGGATTGCCTTTTACAAACCAACCTTAGCTCGCCTGAAAAACAATATTAAGCAGGTGGGTCGTATGGGTTCCTTCCAGTGGAAGGAGAAAATATTGATCGTCACCAAGCACCAAAATCAGTGGGGCAGGTTCGTGCACATCTCAAGCTCAATAAGGAATGGAACCTGATCATCCTACTGTTGCAGCCCAGAGGTAGCAGAGATTATATTTCAAAATCCATTAAGCTCGTCATAGAAAAGGAGATCAGCATGGATAAAAAAGAAGAGGGTTGAGGATGGCTTAATGAAGATAGTGCATGACAATGGAACAGTTGGGTCTATACAGAATATGGGATGGTCCCCTGTAATTGCTGCTTGTCCAAAAGGAACTTTCTGGAGTTAGGTGATTCGTTGCCAACAACCATACCATGTAATAGTCTGGGAGAAAATTGTTGAATTGGTGTCTACCTGCCAAATTCAGGATCATTTCCTACTGCTAGATAATTGAAAAGCATTCTGTTTTGCTAGATCAGAGCAAGATGCTCAGAAAATTTCAGACACGGGTGTGAAAGAAATCAAGGCTTAATTTTTCACTGCTTATCCTTGGATGGTGGTACATTGACAGGCCCTTTCTGCCCTAAAGGTTGTTGGATAATGGTAGAAGGGATTCCATTACATCTTATTAGTGACACCGACTTCAAACTGGTCGGAAACACTTTAGGCGGATTATCGAAAACCAAAGATCTGTTGTTGACAAAGAACCTATTGGGGAAAATTGACCTCCAGGTAAGAGAAGAGTTGGTGAGGAAAATCCCATGGATGGTATGTCTATGGGATGGCCTATGTTCATCTTTGACATACCTCACAATTAGGAAAGAGCAAGGAAATGGCAAAGTTGCAGGTGGAACACAGGCATATGAAGAAAACTAATAAGATGAGAGGGCAACTTTACGCTGTTTTGGGGTCTGGGTGAAAAGTAACCATGCAGGGGGCGATGGGCAGATAAGGTTCAGGACATCATCAATTGATAGAGATTTTGAACCATCCAGGTCCAGCTGTCCACTGGTTAAATTTCATTAATGTAGTTGACCGATCTCAAACCTGATTTGTTCTAAGCCCAAAGTAAAGGGCCACACTACTGATGTACAGGCCACTCCACTTGATGTGGTCTCGCCCCAGATTAAGGCCCTGATAGCCCACGAAGTTCAGGAGCTATTACAGGGCTTAAGCACGAGCCTGACTCTACTGATCGTCCCTCCCCTCCACAAAAATGATGGTCATGTCTGAGGTTCAACCAAATGAGGAAGTCTCCAGGACAGTGATCGTGTGTTGTGAATATGGTCATTCAGCTTTCACCATTAGTGCAACATAAGAATCGAGTGGAAGAACTGATGACGGAGATGTTACAGTTCACGTCCATTTGTTGTCTGTCTGATGACATGGACGATTTCTTTTCTTCCATAGTTGATGATGTCTCAGATGTCAGTGAGTATATTGATCTTGGGGCCTTAAAGATGGTACAAGAGAGTTATGTGAAGCTTCGTTTGGATTTTCAGCAACTCCAGAACCCCCCATACCGTGGTTCCGGAAAGAGTAGCTCACAGGTGGTAAGAGATGCTGTGCTCGACTGTGAAACTAAGAAAATTCCCCATCGATCAGAGAATGGCTCTCTGGAAGGAGGAATAGCTGCAACTTCCAAACCTATCGGAGAGAAGAAAGAGTTGTTAGTGTTGGTGGCAGTCCAGCCTCCTCTCTTCGTCATTTTTTTTTTGATGAGTAATGAAGTTATTATATTAAAAGTAGAATAAATAAGATACGGAACCATATTGGGCCCATGAGAGATGGGAACCCACTACACAAAACACAGAAAGAAGCTAAGGGACCAAGCCATCAAAACAATCAGGTCCATAACTATACCCAGAAACCAGCAATTACGAGAAAACCAGAAGTTAAAAACCAAAAACCAGCACCCAAACTCAAAATCATCTTTCAAGATCCTTGATGTGTCCATTGCTGTTGTATGATTAAACTCCTTTCCTAAGCAGACGCATGCTGATGCTAAGGCAATAATATCATCCAACATCCTCATTTGCTGCACTTCTTCCCCCTAAAAAAATACACCTGTTTCTTGTTAGCCACACAACCCATATTATTGCAGCGACATAAGCATTAGAGACCAACCTACCTTTTCATTTCAGAAACGGAAATCTCCACTGTTTTGTAAATTCCGGCAACAATCTAGGCATTACCCAGCTTACCCCATCAAACCATGAGATTGGAATTCCTCAAACATTGCCATAAGATCATAGCTTACAACCCCCCAACAATCTTGGAAGAAGGCCATAGTGAAGTCATCTAGCCATGGGGCTTTGTCTCTTCCTAAACTCCCAATGGCTTTCCTGACCTCTTCCAACTCAAAATCATGTTCTCGCCATTATCTATTTTTACCATCCAGCTTTGGACCCTCCAACTCATCCAGTTTGAAGTTAAATTGTTCCTATGATTCATACAAACTGGAATAGAATGAGGTAAAGTGATTTACAATCTCTTGATCATTTTCCACCTGCTTCCCATCCACTGCATTTATGCTAGTTTCATTTTTTCTCCTCCTTCCATTTTCCATCCTATGGAAAAATTCCGTTTATCCATCTCCCTCCTTGAGCCATAGAGCTCGAGACTTTTGTCTCCAATTAAATTCTTCTAATATGATCACTTCCCCCAAATCGCTCTTAGAAGTTTACCTCAAACTTAACTCGCCCTCATCTAACCCTCTACTTTCCTCTAGACGATCTATTTTTTTCTGATAGTCCTTTTTTTTTCCTCATTGATACTTCTAAACTCCTCCCGATTCTTACCTTGAATTTTTGCTCTTAAGTTCCCAAGATTCTGCATAAAAGAGAATCCTCTCCCTTTGCCTTACGATAAGATGACTTTAATCACCATTCATTAACTGGGGCTTTGAATGGTTTCTCGTTTAACCACATATTGGCAAAGCAGAAGGGAGGAAGGGCAATCTTAGACCAAGATCCTAAGAAAAGCATGATCGGGGCCGTCAGGCAATGGTCAGAAACTGGACGAGTTATGATGGAAAGAGACATGGTACGAAAGTGATCCTCACAACCTAAGAATACTAAACCCTATTGATAAAATCCACCAGTTCATTTCTATTGATAAAATCTGAAAAACCTTCATACTTCTTGTCAAACTATCCCCACTCTGCATTTTGTAACCAAATCTTACCACATTAAAATCTCCAATTACACCCAAGAACATGGCGAGTATCTCCTAATCCCATCCAATTCTTCCCAGAGCAACCAATGAATGCTAGGTCTTGAAATACCATATGCCCAAAAAGGCAACCATTCAAAATGAAGGAGTTGAGCTTCCTATTGGAGGATCTTATAGTAATTCAGTACTACTGTTTGGTGCCCAATTTTTTCCCAAATCGCATGGGTTTCTTGTACATTTGCTTTTTTATTTTTAATGAAGCTTTCCATTAATCATTCTATGTATATATATGACATTAATACTTGAAGGTCCCGGATTATCCAAAGAGAAGCCATCAAAGTTCAGCTAATGAAACCTACTATAGTAACCTTCCAACAATACCAAAGACTTCTTATCATGAGGCAAGGTTAAGCAGATGTGTGACTGCAATTCTTTACTAGCAAAAAATACATGATGTCAACTCTAGAATTGAACTTCAGCAGCTATATTTTCCCTGTCACTAGAAGCAATAGATACAATAAATTTGTCAGTCACTTGTTATAAGCACTTCTATAAGTATTCATCCACTTTTTAAGCTTTAACCTGATATTAAATTTATAATCCATTTGCAATCAAAGCCAGCCATCTATTGTCCCTAATTTAATAGATTGCATATCCATCCTTTTTTTTATTTTTATTAAATCTATTTAGGGCCTACATATCAAGTGTTTAATCATCAATTCAGAAAAGCTTCAGAAGCTGAATTCTGTGCATACATAGGTTTATTACATCAGCTAATAATGGATATTCTGGATCGTACTTCATAATTATCTATACACATGCGCTGCAGCCTTCCATAATATGCTTTTTCTAGAATAATTGGTCCTTCCAATCTTGTGTCTTTGTTGGCTTCTCTTTCTTGTTTTTAAATTTTTTTTGGTATAACCGGAAAATGCTTGTCTGTGGTTAAATAAAATGGAGATTAAACACATATAACCTGCAACATTAAACAAACAACTCCTGCAACATTAAATAAATTCTTGTACAAGTTGCAAGATGAATACAGAAACAAACAACTCCTGCAACATTAAATAAATATTCCCCAAGTCCCATGTAATGAAACTGTATATTCTAAAATAAAATTAACAAATTATTTCTACAGGCAAATGGGTCCTAAAATCTACAATGGCATCAACATCAAAAGTCACAGTTGAAGCAGAAAATATGCGTAGAAAAGAATTCAACAACCACAGCTAAATTAGGGGCAAAAAATACAATTCGGTTGTGGAAGGTTAAATATTGCCAGGATAAATAACTTTTACAATTTTTAGGACAAGTCCCCTTTGCCCAAGTCTAGTCCCTGAAGCTCCTATAAAACACTACAATCTTTGATTCTTCTAGTAAAGAAGTGCAGTAACCCCGTAGGTAAAAATCCAAACACATAGCAAAACAAAAGATCACCATAAATTAATATCACATGAATTGTGCATCTACAAGATGGAAATTTGATTTTCTCTTCCAACTAAGTTCAACAACCGGTAGCAATTGTATTCCAAAACGCACCATTAAAAAAGGGTACAGCAGTTGGAATAGCATGTCGTGGACAAAACAAGTAGGAAATGTGTTAAAGTATCCAACCCAATTTTAGGTGTTGGTCAAGACACAAACGCAAAACTTGATGAAAATCATAGTAAAAACAAACAGCATCCCATTTTCATTTTGATAAAGACACACTAGAAAAGGATCAACCAAAACATATCAATTGATAATTCAAATAAGTAGAGGACAACCTCTCTTGTGAGTTCCGAAAGTGACAGGGAAATTCCGATATTTAGCATCTGCCAACACGTTTGGATCCATAATTTCTACCATAAACAAGATCCATTTCATGACAAAGAAGAAGAAGAAGAAGTCGAAGAATGGTCACCGAGTGATAATACGAATTGAATTGTATAATCCAAGAACAACGAAATCACGATTAGAAGACAAGTCATGGATAGAACAGCATATAGGCGCTTGGATAAATTCAAAAGCAATAAAGTTACTCCATATACCCGAACTGCAAGAGATCGGACGATCCTTCTGTGAATTGGATGCCATCACAAGCAGCCTCTACAATGGAAATAGAAGATAAGCGTCAAGTTTCCAGACCTGCATATAGACAAAAGAATTTCTCAACCATGTAAACCCTAGATTTCGCGACATCACAATTCTAAGAGATGCATATCGTCGCCGAAAGCAATAGGAGCCCTTCAGTCTTTCAAACCTAATTATGGACACCTGCCTGAGATGTTACTCAAACCGGCCTGAATAGAGAAGCCGCTCCAAAATGTTCACATGAAAAATAACACCACCAGTGCTCGAACAAAGCATTAAAACGGCAGCACAAATTAGACTTATCCTCGCATCCGAAAACGAATGGTCATGGTAGCGGGTTTTGGTGAACCCGAACCCACCCTATAAAGGTTTTCCCAATACCAAACCCTAACCCGCAATATAGAGTAAACGGACGGGCCGCGGGTCGAGTTACACCGGTTACATTAAAAAATAAAAAGCGTTATTTTTAAATTAAATATATTGAATAATGATATATTTATTCATTAAATATGCATTTTTTTTACCTAAATATATATCAAAATAATGTTTTAAACATATAAAAATCATATTTTAATAGAATAAGGTTCAGGCAGGTTGGGCAAAGCCCTAACACAGTTTTGGCAATACCAAACCTGAACCATTGAGGGCAGGAACATTACCCATTTAACCTCCTCCTTAAGGGCACAGGAACAAGATCTCTGCTTATGCAGTTAAAGTCCGCACCTGTATCAATAAGTGCAAATTCATGCTCAAGAGAGAACTTTCAACCTGCAAAGGCAGCTTGATAGCCTAGCTATGAGATGACCGGACTTATCTTTGAACTTGCTGAGAAATCTTGCAGGTTTTAAGCTGCTTTTTGACCTCTTTTAGTTGATATTGTAGCTCCTATTTGTTGAGCTTTGCAAGACTTTTTGGTTTAAAGAGACAGAGGCAGCTAATGTGTTGTGGAGTCACCATGACTTTGATTCTCCAATCTAGTGCTGATATAAGGTGCTGCCGAGACAACACCAATTTGGCCCTGTAAGGATCCTCAGAACTATCCTTCTTAATCCACTGTAAGGAAGGCGTTGATTGTTGCAAGTATCTTTGTAGAGGATATTTCATAACCTTTTGTAATTCCAAAACAGCAATCTGCTTGGGCTTTGTGTTATCCTCTTGTAAACGTTTTACCACTATACTGCGTTCAATAGTTGGCTGCCCTTCCTTCTCTTGTTGTACTGCAGATACTCCTTGTATGGAGATTCCATAGTGCTGGATAGGGGTGCAACTCGGTTCGGTTCGGTCCGGGTTGATGTCAACCCAAGACCAAATCGAATATATATATAGTTAAACCAAACCGAACCGAATTGAAAACCGAACCAACTAAATCGAAAACCGAACCGAAAATATATAAAAAAACCGAAACCCAAATCGAACTAAACCGAACTACATGAAAACTATTCGGTTCGGGTTAGACCAATATATTTTTATCTCAAACAAAGGTTTTTTATATTATATTATACATAAAACATATATATATATATATATATATATATATATATATATATATATATATATATATATATATATATATATATATATATATATAAGTTTAACATATATTATATTATATATATATAAAAAACATAGAATATATATTATAGTATATATATGAATTCGGTTCGGTTTAAGGAAATACATGAATTTGGTTCGGTTTCGGTTTAACCAAACATGAAACCCGAAACCGAACCGACCTAGTTCGGTTTAGGGATTTTTGGACTGAAACCAAACCGAAGCACTATAAAACCGAACCAAACCGAACCGAAATTGGTTTGGGTCGGTTTGGGTTTGGTTTTAACTGGACCAAGTTGCACCCCTAGTGTTGGATATCTCTGCTGATCTGCATATCTTCAGTTGAGGTCTCTGGTTCTTCAGTTAAGGTCTTTGCTTCAACTTTAGAATCTTCAGAGTCACTTGGAGCATCTTCCAGTTCTACAAAAATATTCTGCAATTCTTTTGGAGGATCGCCCTCATGTGGTGCTGCTTCTGGTCGGACTACATCCTCTTTCCCTTCCTACAAATTTGTACATAAGGATGGTTGAGTCGGAGTCATAGACTGATTCCTGCAAATTTCGGCTTGGAGCATGAGTGCTTGAAGTCTCACTCTTACAAATTCTCGTTCCAGCTTTTGCGCTTCAAGCTTGAGCTTCAATCTTTCGATCTTGGCTTGTAGCTCTTCAGCACTAGGCTCAAATATCTGTGCAGGCTTTGATGAGACTTCTGTAAGGTTTTGCTGGACATTGCAGTGCAATGAAGCATTACTATATCTGCTCGAAACTTCAGAAGATCTAGAAGCAGGTCTTTATTTTCAGCAAAAAGGCTGTGAAACAACTTCTTTTAATGTGACTTTGTCATATGCCGCTAATAGAGGACTTTGAGAGTTCTTTGTCAAAACTTGACCTTTTCTTTTCTCTAGTGAGGAATATGAATCCTGTTGAGGATTCAGCTGAATTCCTTCTGAAGATGGAAATTCGGCCTTTGTTATAGGCTTGGGTCTAGGCTTATGGGTCCTTGTGGGTTTTGAAGACTTGTGGGATCTAAGGAATTTAGTCTTTAGGTGAAGGGGAAGATTGTTGAAATGAATGGGTTTAGGACATGGTTGATACTCAATGGGGTAAGTAGCTAAATAATTTGGTTTGTAGGGAAGAGATGATGGTCTAGATCTTTGTCTTGTTGAAGGTTCATTTATGAGAACAAGTATGGGTGAAGGCTGTAAAGGGGTTTTGGAAAAATAATCTCGGTTTTGGTAGTAGATGTCTTGGCCATAAATTTCTTCTCCTGATTCTAATTTAGCATCGTCATCTTCATCATCATTTCCCTCTTCATCGGACTCATTAGAATAGTAGTCATCTGATAACGCTGCTTCCTCTTCCAAGGGGTCATCGTCTTCATCTGCATCGTCACTTTCATCCATCTTGTAAGAGTTAGTACAAGGGTAGTGTAGACACCCCAAATTGCACAGTAAAAATGATCAATAATCAGCAAAAATCATTGCTTCATTTGAAACTAGCACAAAAATGTGAAAAAGCAAGTTTTCCTTGTATCCGACAACTCAGGTAGGATACAAGTGCATTTGTTCGTATCCGATGGAACATGCCGGATACAAGTAGCCCTTAATGTATCTGGCAACATATGCCGGATACACATAGGCGCTAGTGTATCCGACCTGACATGCCGGATACACTAGTTTTGCTCAAAATTAGGGTTTTCCGAGAGCTTTCACCTTTTAAAATCATATCCCTCATTAAATGAGTGGAAATCTCAGAAATAACCTTAGGATTAAGGTTGGTGGGTTATAGACCTTATGTTGTGTCTACCACCTCACCAACCCTAACCCTAGCCTTTGCCTATAAATAGGAGGCTTCTCCTTAAACAAATGGCCATTAACTCTCTTGCCAACAATTCTTGCCAAGAACTTTTGCCAAGAAGAGCTCCGAGTGAAGAGGGAAACCGCTACGGAAGTGCTTCCAGAACCCAGGTAAGCCTCAAACCTCTCTTTAATTTTTTGTTTTTACATTCTAGATCTAGATCTCTTCTTCTACCTTTCTGTAGAATAAGGCCTTAATGTGTGTATGAAAACCCTTTCCCGGCTCAAAGTATCTCAAGACTCCCCCTAGCCGTAAAACGTGAAGGCGGGATCTAGGAGAAACGAGACTGGGGATTGATCCTAGTACTAGAACCTCTTTTGAATAAGCCTTTTGAATCTTTGTAAACCGTTTCATATTCAAAGTACCCCAAGATTATCTTGAAGAACCGTGTTTAACGGGGAGAGAGAACTAAGGGAAACGATAATGGAACGGAACCCTAGGGTGTTCTAGATCCCTTTTTAATTGATCTAAATGCATGCTATAAGCCTTGTGATTCTATGGAAACCGTTTCATATTCAAAGTACCCCAAGATTATCTTGAAGAACCGTGTTTAACGGGGAGAGAGAACTAAGAGAAACGATAATGGAACGGAACCTTAGGTTGTTTTAGAACCCTATTTTGATTGATATAAATGCATGCTACCTTTGCTATGTTGTTGGAATGATTTTTACACTTACACACACATAGCACATGATTTTGGCGGGATAGGCTCATATTTCGGATTTATTGCATTTATTGTGATAAATCTGAAATAAATAGCCCCAAGCAATTCTGGAATGTTTTCAAATGATTTACAAAGGATTTTGATTAATCTTGCACGGATCACACACACTTTATCAATGTTTTGAATTGATTTTCTCCAAAAAAGGCTTAACTTAACAGCAACTGTACCCCGACTTCGGACACTCATAACTTCATCGTTCGGATGAATTTTGGAGTGATTCTAGAACCATGGGAAAGGTGAGACTGTCTAGTTTATGTCCACCAAATTTCATTAATTTCTATCCAGCATATTTTTGACACCTCTCTATCGAAGTTGATAGGTCAGTTCTGATCTGAATACGGAACCTGTCACTTCGACCGAGCGCTATGTGTTCGTCTTAAATCCGATTCGAGTGATTTTTGTTTCTGGGCACTCCTTTATGAGTCTATTTGCAAATGCAATTAGTTTCATAATTTTTTGACTCCATTTGTGCTGTTGGTAACAGATTTACTCAGAACAGCTCATCAGCATTTTTCTGGGTAAATCTGTGATCTTCGGGGCCTGTTTAGGGAACCACCCAAGGCACATCCAAATGAATTTTTTTATGAGGCTAGTTTCATTTGAAAGATGGCCATACAGACTTCAATCACACCAAATTTCATAAATTTATATGGGGCCGATTTTTCTAGATGGTTTTCCAAACTTGCCCACTTGTCATTTTTAATCATCTCTAGCAGCAACTTCAAAGGAGGCATAACCCCTAGGATTTCAACCGGATTTACTTGAAATTTTGCATGAGTCTCTTATTTACCATAATCTTTCAAATGGATTTGGTTTGATTCAGTTTAAAATTGGATTTAAATGATTTCAAGACAAATGGTTCTTGCTTTTACCAAATTTCCCGGATTTAACTCAACTTGGTTTTGTGCAACTTTTGCTTTGATTTCCATTTATTGTTGATATTCCAGAAGTGATATTGATATAAAAGAGAATCTGGAATTCATTTGGATTTTCATGTGAAGATATCATACATTTGTCCTTTTTCAAGGCTTTTAATGATTTTTAGCAAGTTTTCTTATCTTTTTCGCATGAACAAACACTTGGCAACCACCTTGTGTGGGTGAATGGGGGTGCCTAACATCTTCCCCCGTTCATAATCTAATCCTCTTATCCATCTCTGGATTTGATTTTCAAGTAGGATTATTTTTACTCTAGAATTTGCTTTTTAGTTCCTTTTGCTTATTTTGAATCTTTTTGGTGTCCATTCACATCTAAAAAATCTGAATGGTGGTGACTCTCCCACTTTTTGCGTTGAGCCCGTGTGTTGACGGAGGGGAAATCATCCCGGTGACTTTTCCCATGTCTCACAGGTAGTAAAAGAAGCTTTTATAAATAGGACAAAACAGTCAAGGCTAAAACAAGGTAACTTGTAGGCTAAGAAACGTAAAACAAGGTAACTTGTAGGCTAAGAAACGTAAGTTGTATTCGTATAGGTGTATTTATCTAGCCATCGTCGTCAGAGTACCATTCCTTTACCATCCCCCCTGCTTTTGGGTTTAATAGGACACAAAAGTAAAATAAGGACAATATATACATAACAGCTATCACAATAAATATTTTTGGATTTTTATAAAGACATGTGATAAAATAAATACACAAAAAGTACAAGTGAAAAACACATGGAAATAGGGTGAAAAATAAACTGGTCTTAACACAGGGTTTGACTGGGTCAAAAGCATGATCATGCATTAAACATAAAGGATGCGATCGCCAGGTTACGATCACATAACAGACACTAAATAGGTGGTTTAAAGGATACAACATCCAAGAACTGGGCGTTCCTTGATGGCTCACTGCACTTAGCAACGAGTTATCAATCATACGCTTAACGTCGTTGGTGTTTCATAGATGTATCCCGACTTAAGGTAATTGTTAGCACCTGATTTTTGCACCCTCCAAAATGCAAAAAATAAAATTTTAATTAAAAAAGTCAAACCCTGAGGGGGCTAAAATTTGACTTTTTGATCTAAGAAGAATTGGCCATAACACTTTATCTCATTGAAAAGTGCATTTCGACACGGTTTCAACGCAATTGAGTTTGCTGGAATTGGAGTCTGGATGAGGAAGTTATGAGCTGGTCAAACTTTTGGGGGAAAGAAAGTTGACTTTTTGCTCGGCCTCAATTCAACTGCCCAATTTGATCCCAGTGGATAGAGGATTCTGAGCTGATTCCAATGACATTAAATTTGTTGAAATCGGACATCAGACGGAGAAGTTATGGGTAGTTGAAGTTTCAAGAAAACTGCCCGTGTAGCAAAAAACAACAGCAAAAAGCAGAATAATCAAGAAATTAAGGGAGGCACCGAGGTGCTGTCCACGTTAACCGGAGAACCTTTACACCTCATAACAAGGGAGTAATATCACGGTGAGCTTTTTATATTTGATATATGAAAATCCAATTGCTTAAAGAAAGATTCTTCCTTTTTGTGATTTAAATCTTCTCTTTTATTGTTATAATCTCACTTGTTTTGCTTTCTGTGCATGACATGTGAGCTCTCATGGCGAGAGAGACTCACATACACGAAAAAATGGGAGGAGAGAGGGTTCTTGTCAAGAAAATAATCTAGTTAGACATTTTTTATCTTAAAAGAGGGGTCCTGTCCTCTTAAATCTTGTTGTACCCCTAAGATCATCCCCTCTTTCTTTTCAAATAGCTAGTTAATATTCCTCCAAGGGAGATTTGAGGACGTTATCGCTTCCACCGTAACAAACCCTGCGAATTAGGCCATTTTTGAGTGGAGTAGCAGACTTAATCCACTTGGAAGTGCTGAAATCACCAACTGAAATTGGCGAAAGGCGAAAAGGAACCGGCAAATCATATTTGGTCGGAAACGCGGCGTTTTTTGGAAAATCGGGTTGAAACTGCATTTTAAATATGGTCTAGACTTGACCGCATTTGAAATACGGTCTGGCCTGAACCGTATATTAAAAACGGTTTAGTTCAGACCTCGATTAGAATGCGGTCAAGCCTGTAAATATCATAAAAAATCCATTTTCTTGACCAGGTTGGACCCAATCCGACCCATTTTAACATAATCTGACCCACTAGGTTATTCCTAGCCCGTTTAGAGACCGTGGGCCTCCCAAGGCTTCGTGGGCTCTCCATTGAGGCTCACATCCTGTCTGGCCCAACCAAGGCCCGTTTTCAACATACGGGCCTAAGGCCACTTGGTTAATTGCTCTTGGGCTAAATCCAAGCCCATTGGGCTCTAAAAACTTTAACCCACTAACCTTGTAAATATTCAATAAATCCTTAAATCAAATAGCCAAAATCCAATAAGGGTTACACAATAACCCGAATTGGGCCTTGGGCTTGACTTAAGCCCAAATTGGATTCCAACGGGTCTTCCAATAAGGCCCGTAACCGACTCACTGCACTAAATGTTAAAAATATAAAATCAAACAAAAAAGGGGACCCACACCATCAGTAGTCCCCACTCAGACCAAATAAGTGTGTATGTTGGCCTAGGAATTGGGTGAGAACTAAGTTGACTCAAACCAAAGAGACCCATGGAACCCGTCAATCGACAGGGCGGGCTAGGGTGTCTTCGGATTTCCCTAGACCTAACCTAGAACTTGCTTAGATTTCTAAAAAGCCGCAGACCAGAATAATTAGGCCCGGATGGGTGCCCCTTTTGTGTTTGCCTGCACCTCTCAGGCAGTGGCGACTCCAAACATTCCCGAGGCGTGCATCACTTTGCATGCAACTCGCGTGCGGCCGAAATTGTGTGTGCACAGTAACTGGAGCCATGTGTTAGATTTACCCATAGTAAAACACAAAAACCGCAACAGATAGAACATACAAACTTAGTACTTGCTCAAATACACAATAAGAAATGTACTTACCGTTGGATGATTTTTTCTGCAGGGGGTTTCTACAAAAGACAAAACACAAAAAGAAAAAAAATGCACAAACTTAACACACACTAACTAGGGGACAAGGTTTAACTCATAATGGATGGACAAAACGACTCTGTGTGACACTCAAAACACAAAGTTAAGAGAACATGTACGGTCTGTATTGTCTTCTCAGGATGAGAATGGGCTAACTCACCCTAATGGATGAACAAAAGAATTCCATGGTGCTAAATACACAAAGTTGAGAGAACATGTACCGTCGTTGTCGTCTTCTCCAGATGAGAATAGAAATTTGACAGGTTTAAGGGTTTTAGGGGTTTTGGGTTTGGGGTTTAGGGTTTAGGGCTAAGCGGTTTAGGGGTTTGGGGTTTAAGGGTTTAGGGTTTAAGGGATTAGGGCTAAGCGGTTTAGGGGTTTTAGGGTTTAGGGTTTGGGGTTTAGGGTTTAGGGTTTGGGGTTTTAGGGTTTGGGGTTTTGGGTTTCGGGTTTAGGGTTTCAGGGTCTAGGGTTTCGAGTTTAGGGTTTTCGGGTTCTCGGTTTTAAGGTTCCGGGTTTAGGGTTCCGGGTTCAGGCTTCCGGGTTCAGGGTTTAGGGTTTAAGGGTTCAGGATTTAGGGTTCAGGGGTTGAGGGTTGAGGGGTTGAGGGTTGAGGGTTTGAGGGTTTGTGGGTTTTGCGTTGAGGGTTTATGGGTTTATGGGTTTAGGCTTTATGTGTTTAGGGTTTAGGGTTTAGGGGTTTAGGGGTTAGGGTTTTGGGGTTTGGGGTTTAGGGGTTTGGGTTTTAGGGTTTTAGGGTTTAGGGTTTAGGTTTTAGGGTTTTAGGTTAAGGGTTTAAGGGTTTAGGGTTTTAGGGTTTAGGGTTTAGGGTTTAAGGGTTTAAGGGTTAAGGGTTTAAGGGTTCTAGGGTTTTAGGGTTCTAGGGTTTAGGGTTTAGGGTTTAAGGGTTAAGGGTTAAGGGTTTGGGGTTAAGGGTTTGCGGGTTTGGGGTTTGGAGTTTGGGGGTTTGGGGTTTGGGGTTTGGGGTTTTGGGGTTTGGGGGTTTTGGGGTTTAGGGTTTAGGGTTTAGGGTTTAGGGGTTTTAGGGCTTAGGGTTTAGGGTTTAGGGTTAGGGTTTAGGGTTTAGGGTTTAGGGTTTAGGGTTTAGGGTTTAGGGTTTCGGGGTTTGGGGTTTGGGGTTTGGGGTTTGGGTTTAGGTTTGGGTTTAGGGTTTAGGGTTTAGGGTTTAGGGTTTAGGGTTTAAGGGGTTTTAGGGTTTAAGGGTTTTAGGGTTTAAGGGTTTAGGGTTTAGGGGTTTAGGGTTTAGGGTTTTAGGGGTTTAGGGTTTTAGGGGTTTAGGGTTTTAGGGGTTTAGGGTTTAGGGTTTAGGGGTTTAGGGTTTAGGGTTTAGGGTTTTAGGGTTTTAGGGTTTTAGGGTTAGGGTTTTAGGGTTTGGGGGTTTGGGGTTTGGGGTTTGGGGGTTTGGGGTTGAGGGTTGAGGGTTGAGGGTTGAGGGTTTGAGGGTTGAGGGTTAAGGGTTGAGGGTTTAAGGGTTGAGGGTTTTAGGGTTGAGGGCTTAGGGTTGAGGGCTTAGGGTTTAGGGCTTAGGGCTTAGGGCTTAGGGCTTAGGGCTTAGGGCTTAGGGCTTACGGGTTTAAGGGTTTAGGGTTTAGGGTTTAGGGTTTAGGGTTTAGGGTTTAGGTTTAAGGGGTTTAGGTTTAAGGGTTTAGGGTGTAGGGTTTAGGGGTTTTAGGGTTTAGGGTTTAGGGTTTAGGGTTTAGGGTTTAGGGGTTAGGGGTTAGGGGTTAGGGTTAGGGGTTAGGGTTAGGGGTTAGGGGTTTAGGGGTTTAGGGGTTTAGGGGTTTAGGGGTTTAGGGTTTAGGGTTTAGGGGTTTAGGGGTTTAGGTTTAGGGTTTAGGGTTAAGGGTTAAGGGTTTAGGGTTTAGGGTTTAGGGTTTAGGGTTTAGGGTTTAAGGGTTAAGGGTTTAAGGGTTAAGGGTTAAGGGTTTAGGGTTAAGGGTTTAGGGTTAAGGGTTTAGGGTTAAGGGTTTAGGGTTTAGGGTTAAGGGTTTAAGGGTTAAGGTTTAAGGGTTAAGGGTTTAGGGTTAAGGGTTTAGGGTTTAGGGTTAAGGGTTAAGGGTTAAGGGTTTTAGGGTTTAGGGTTTAGGGTTTAGGTTTAGGGTTTAGGGTTTAGGGTTTAGGGTTTAGGGTTTAGGGTTTAGGGGTTAGGGGTAGGGGTTAGGGTTAGGGTTAGGGGTTTAGGGTGGTTAGGGTTTAGG
>CANNZS020000004.1:0-21278 GCA_947561395.2 Buxus sempervirens
ACTTATGAATTATATTGCAAAATTTAATCCAGGTCCAGTAATATATGAAATCTGATGCAAACTAGAACAGAATTCAAATTAAGTATATGAAAGAACCACATGGAACACAGATCCACTGAGATGCAGAGAATTTGAGATGAGAAACTGAGAGAGAAGAGAAAACCTTGACTATCCTCCGGAGGTATTGAGGGAACATGGGATTGGGCCGCACGTTAGAGGGCGTGCGACCTTTCGAGACGGTGGGAAGCATCCCTGTTCTTCCTTGAATGCAAAACCCTTGTTACCTGCAAGATCTATTTGGGATTGTGCCGCTCTCCGCTCTCGTCACAAACGCTTAAACAAAACCGTAATTGATGCCCACCGTATGCATTAGATCATTGGCGCCTTCATTTTTTACACCTCCTCACCAGGCAAATTGCATTCCTCACTGGCTCGCTCCTTTCTTCTCCGATGAATACCCCAGAAGAGTATAATTCAGTATTCCCAAATACCTGCCAAGTTGTTCAAGGAGAAATGACTAACGAGTGGGGCCTTCTTTCCACTAATTCACTGTTCTAAGAACCGGACAGTCGATCGAACCAGAGCTTCTGTTCGGCTGTTGGATTGTCGGTTGGACCCTCGGTTGCTCTACAAATGCTCAAATCAACATCGGCGCGTTAACCAGAGCTTCGGCTTGGCTCTTTTATGATCTTTATTTACCCTTAACCACACTAGCAGAGGATTTCTCGTGCGGCAGTCTCCTTTCCTTTGCAATGAATCCGTTATTGTCTTCAGACTTAAAATCTGCTGGAGCCGTAGGCTGGAAGATCTATTAGTCCAACGGGAATGCATGTGTCCACATAGGTATGTGAAGCTGATGTTAACACATGCATTGCCGTTGGACCAGCAGATCTTAGATCTTTCAACGAGAGGGTTTAGGCGATAGGATCTCTTGTGTTCATGTGCTGAAATATTTTTAACTTTTACGGACTCAAAAAAATTAGTTACAGGAAAGAATAAAAAAAAGTAGGAGAATGGTGGGGGTGTTTGGTAGTGGTAAATTATTCTTATCATCCTCAAAAAAATTCTTTGGAAAAAAGGAATCAGCTAACCCTAAGAAAAAGGTTGGGCTTATCTTTAAGATAATTTATATTTATAAAATGTTCATAAAGGATTTATGTGGTACTAAAAAAATCACCCATTATCTAAGCTAGTATAAGAGTGCATCCATGTTTGATCTATTGGTCCAGTGGTGAGTTAAGTTGGCATGTCTGTATCGACAAATTTTGATCAATTGGTCCCAGAGAAAAGCATGTGCACACATAAGCTCCCTACATGCAAGAATACATAATTCACCATTGGACCAATAGATCAAACATGGAATCACTCTAGCCGATATACAAACTTATTACTGTAGGTGGGACACTCTCTCTAAAAAAAATCTGATTTTTATACCCTAAACAATTACTAATATTCATTGCCATTTAGGTAAGCCTACGCATATTGCAAGGCTGTTTTTGGAAATTTAAAAAAAAATGAAATGAAAAGATTTTCTTCACAGTTAATTCATCATTTCCCTCTAAATATAACATACACGTTTTGATTTCATGAATTATCCTCATTAGGCCACGAATTGAAACTGTAACTAAATTGAACTTCTCATAATAAAGATCACATTAGATGGAGCTCCTCCTCCTGGTTTGTTGAGAGTAGGGATAAAAGCTCTGCACTCCTTACGCGACTTCATGATATTCAGTCGCAAATACAGAATACCATTACAATTACAATTAAAGTTCAAAAAGCAATGCACCATCACACATATAATAAACGAGTTACGGTCCCTCGCATTGTTCTAGGTTGCTTCCAGCCACATCCAGCACAAACCTGTACCTCACATCATTCTTCTCCATCCTCTCAAATGCCTTGTTCACATAATCCATCTTTACAATCTCTATCATTGATGTCAAGCCCTTCTCTGCCCAAAATTCCAGTATCTCCTCTGTCTCCTTAATGCTTCCGATCAGACTTCCCGTAATCGTCTTCTTCCCTGTCCAAAACAAAACCATAAAGTCTGTAATCAACAGTATCAAGAAGCACATACTTACAGGATTGTTTATTTGGAGTTGGGATAATGGGCAAGGCCTACCTAAAATTAAATCATCCGAGTCAAACTGCAGGGGTTTGGGGGCAACACCGACCAGAATGAGCTTGCCATTAAATTTGAGGAGTGAGAGATATGATTTGAGAGGATGCACAGCTGGTACAGTGTCTAGAATGTAGTCGAGGGTGCCTGCAGCTCCTGCCATCTCATCTGCGTCAGAGCTTACCAGGAAAGCATCAGCACCCAAGCACTTCAAGGCCTCCTCTCTCTTCTTGTCCGAAGTGCTAATCACAGTCACATGATGCCCCATTGCCTTGGCTATCTGAACCCCAACGTGCCCAACTCCCCCCAACCCCAAAATTCCAGCCTTGGGGACCTTTTCAGATCCACTGAACTCTTTCAATGGGCCGTAAGCTGTTACTCCGGCGCACAATAATGGTGCTGCCTGTTCCGGTGCAAGCTTGTCCGGTATTTTCACCACAAAGCTACATCAAAATCTTGGTTAACCAAAATTGTTTATCAATGAAAAAGTCTAATGCCAGTTCTTAACTTTAACTAGTCTTCTTACTTCTGATGAACAACCATGGCTGAAGAGAAACCTCCCCGGGTAGGATTCCCACCATCACTGTCGACACCATTGTAAGTGAGGATTCTCTTGCTGCAGTACTGTTCCATATTGGAGTCGCATCTGGAGCATTCACCACAGGATCCAACTATGCCTCCAACTCCCACTATGTCGCCGACTTTGAATTTACTTACATCTGCACCCAGCTCCACAACTTTCCCCACCACTTCATGCCTTTTTTCAAGAACAAAGAAATTAACAAGCAACAATCATAACATGTTAGCAAGATGGAGAACCTTCTGAAGATGATAATCTGATAGAATATTTCATGTTAGATGGATTTTCAGACAGAAACACAATTAATTCAATATATATATCAAATAAAAGGTGGAAGAAGCTAGGGATAGGTGCATACCCTGGGACCAAAGGATAATAGGTCATGTGGAGCTCATTTCTCATCTGATGAAGATCTGTGTGGTCTATACCGCAGTATAAGACCTCGAAGACTACATCCTCAGCACCTTTGTTCCTGAGATCAGTCAAGAAAACGAAATGTTTAGCGTTGGAGAAATTGAAAAGCAGAATAACAGAGAGATGGGATGAGGGTTTACTTGAGAGTGAAGGCGTAGGGAGAGAGAAATCCACTTGAATCTCTCGCAGCCCAACCTATTACCCTTCTTTCCTCCATTTTCAGTTCTCTCTACACCAGGCAGACAGGAATAAACAGAGAAACAGAAAAGATAGATAGTTATGTTTTTCTCTGGAAATTTTGGGTTTTAATTTGAATATGCACGGGCGAGTTTTATATTTCAAACTTTCTTGTAGATGAGGTTTTCTTTTTCTTTCTTGTATTTTTTTATTGTTGGTATAGTTTTGTTGATTGACTTTAAATGTGAAGGATGATGGCGGGCTTGCACTACCCAAAAAAATGATGGCGGGCTTGGATTTTTTAATGATAAAAAAAGCTATCAATTTTGTTGTTTCTGCATCACTGATGTTCAGAACCAGGCACATGCATGTATGTAACCTGTAGTGCAGGCAATTGTCCTTAAATAAATCCAAACGGCCGGCGAGAGAACCTTACACTTTTTTTTTTGTTTTTGTGAAGAGCAGAGAACCATTGTATTAATTTCTCAAAAAACAACAACCCTAGCACCCTCCAAGAGAAAGTTGGACACTGAACGGAGGCCTTAACAAAATACACGAAAACATGTCTAAAGCAAAGTTAGCCAACACATCGGCCATTTATTTACTTCCCTAAGAATATGAGAAAACAACACAACAACATTGGTGTGCTCCCTCCAAGATCTCAGATTCAAAACCTTTTAAGTGCTATTAATTCTTTGGGACTATCCTGCATAATAATATCTATGGGCCTTAGTCTTAACCGGATCATCTAGATTGTAGGGTCTTTGTATGAGCCCTCGGCATTAATCGGGTAAGCGTAAGCGGACGGTGAGTTAAAAAAAACATAAAAATAAAAAAACCCATTGGTGTGTCAGAGAATTGGGCTCAGAGTCTCCAATTAATTTCTGTGACATGTGAATACGTAGCAGATGACATCGATTTTTGTTACCCAAAAAAAAAAAAAAAAAAGATGACATCGATCTATCCTACCAAAAAAACAGATGACATCGATCTACGACGGATCAGCAGCCAACAAGGTCAAAAATCAGCATCGGAAGATGGCTTCTGACCATTTGATCGATAAGACCCTGAAAACAATTATTGGTTTTCTTTTGTCATCGATGCTAACTTTTGTCAACTCGTAATTCTTTGACCTGATTGAGGGATGGTTTTCATTTCTATTTTATTTTATTATATTTTTTTGGCCTACTTTCCTTAAATTCGTATACTTGCTATGAATTTTAAAGGTAGGGTATAGTTATGGTGTAACATTCATACCAATTTTAAAATAAAAAAAAGAAAGAAGAAGGGTATAACATCTCCAAAAAAGAAAAAGGAAAAATGGTGGGGTGTAACATCTCCGTTTTATGGAAACATGGCCTAATTTCCTTTTTTCTCGAATCTAATGTAACATGCCCTTATTGCAGCTAGGGTATTTATTTGTTTTGGTAAGTAACGGCGGAATGCCATATTAAATAAACCTGATCCCTTTCAATTTTATTTGGTAGTTAAATAAACATGATCTGATTACATCCAAAATAATCCTTCTTGAGGATATCAATCAAAAACATGAGCGCCGTTTTAAACCATCTTCATGAAAAATCATCCAAAGCAAAATTGGCCAGTCCATCTGCTATATGGTTTGTTTCTCTAAATACGTGACGAACACCAATTGCAGCAGGGCATGCCCCTCTCCGGGAACCAACTTTCTCTGTATACTCCAAGAAATCTATTGACATAAACAAAACCAACAACAATTTATATCATGACTGACCGTAGTGATTTGTCTGGGGTTATATTTGACCAGACAAGATTTGAAATTTTATAATACATTAGTATTGTTATTTCAATCCCAAATGTAGTAAAGCATTGCAGAAGATTTCATTCTTCCAAGATCTTATATGACAATACCCTTTTTAGTACTGGACCATAGTTAGTGGCGGAACCAGGACTCCAAATCTGGGGGGACAAAAAAAATTTTCAATTAACACTTCTCATGAAATATATAAATTTTAATGAGTTGGGGGTGGGCAAACCAGAAATTTTAGAGGGGGTTCTCATGAAATATAAAAATTTCAATGAGTTGGGGAGAGGGGGGGCGGAACCAAAAATTTTAGGGAGGGCAAAACATAAATTTTAATTAAAAAATATATAAAATACTGTTTACACTCGCCGTAGCCCGACGGTAGTGTTTTACGGTCACGTATATCTTTTGACCGATTTGTGTCCTACCACATACGGGTCAAGTGAAACCCATGTTTACATCCACCGTAACCCGGTGAAATCGAAGTAAACAGGGGTCTAAGTATAATATATATATGTTTATTGGGTAAACGATGGTGAATGATTTTGCCATTAAAGCTATTAAAGGAGTTATCATGGCATGTGCTACTTTATTGGGTTTGAGGAAAATTGTTGGACGCTTGATTAACCCCATGATACTTTTATTTGATAAAAGGTATGTTCAGTTGCCTTTTATTTATGAAAAGGTGCATTTGACCAATTATGCCTTTTGGAGTGGTTATATAAGGTGGGTTCAACTTCTTAAAAGTGGGTTGTTTGAAGACTTTGTGGTAAAGCAAAACGGACCTGCAGACATGGGAAAGGGATCCCTCGAAGATCGTGCAAGAGTGGGACGTTGAGCAAACCGTCAAAGATTGGCTATAAAAGGCACCAATTCGAAGAGCTCGATGACACAATCCATCCAACCGCAACCGGTTATAATATTATTTTGATCATCCGTGATCTTTATCCCCTCTCCTACACTGTAGTCAAAAGGATAAACTAGGATCTCTCTGACTGCTTCCAGTCGCAGTGACATCTTAGACCCCTCTTTACTCCGATTAACACTAGAATCCTGCCACCGGAGAGTAAGTTGAGGCCGCCCCTGACTCGCAGTTCTGTGTTTACAGAATCCCGAGCAGCCAGTCCCAAGACTCGCTCTAATCACGCCAGGTGACTTGTGTATTTTCGGGTAAGCAGCAATCCAAGGTGAACCCCCTGAATTGGCTTTGCTTGCAGCCGCCCCCTTCCTCTTGTGCTTATACCCGATTACGGCTATAAGACCAGGACAGGCCTGTCCTGCAAGCCCTGTCAGTTTTCTTTTTACTTTTTGTCTCCCTTTTAAGGATTATCTGTTGTCGCTTTCGGCCCGTCGGCCGATTTTATAATAAAATATTTGTGTACCATTAGTTGCTTTCGCTTTCAAACACTTACAAGAACCCAAACGAAGACCGAACCCCTAGTCTTTATAACATCGCTTGACCGATTTTATTACAGGTGACTTGCAGTACGACTGAACCGATCCTGGTTTAGATTCGGAACAGGTGTCCGGGGTCAGGGCTCGACCCGAAATCATTTGTATCAAACGATACTGGCACGCCCGCGTAGAGACACATCATCAATTCTGACACGTGTCCACAACAGCCCAATTTCGGAGCAACAAATACATACATTTTTTATTAAAAAAAAAAAAGTTAGGGGGGCAATTACCACAACGTCGTTCTGCCACTGACCATAGTACAAGTCTATAAAGTCTATAGTGAAGGCCTTTTGCTGCTGGTCTAGCTAACCCAATCGCAGTGCTGCAATTAACGTCTTTGTTTCTGGATGATATCGTTACCTCCTACTCGATCGTTGGATACTCTGCATGGCAACCTCTTTCGAAATCAATGGCAAGAGAAAAGTTAGGAGGATGTCAAAGAGACAATATATATTCATATTTTGGTTTTGTGACGTCTCTTGCTTGAGTAAAATGAAATTCCTTTTCACACACTGCAAATAAAAAAGAGACTTGGTCGATCAAATTGGACGTCATCTTTATAAACAAGGTTTAAAGGATGAGGCGGCTCTTGAGTTTCTAGATTTAGTCGGTAATGGGAACTAATCACGGTCTAGTTAATTGTGTCATAAAATTATGGATCTCCAAGACAATAAGATAAAATTACATATCTACCAAATGAATCAAGTATTAGTGTATTGCATAAGTCTTGAACATCTTGTCAATATTATTAAGGGAAATTATTGAAAGGATCGGTCTTTTGCCAAGTATTTATAAAAACATCTTTTTAAAAAGTCAAATGTTAAAAAACGTGTAACTTTTCTCGTGTATTTTAATTCGAAATCACTATAACTTGATTAGTTGCATAATTCACGATTAATCGAAATCACTAACACTTTTCAAAGTTCAAAAATTGCCATTCGATTAATCGTACGTTTACGATTAATCAAAATCAAATGAACGTTGAATCGGGCTTTAATCGTGTGTTGATCATGCATCCATGAATTTCGATTAATCGGATACCTTTCGATTAATTGCAAAACATTGATTTAAGATTTTGGTTAATCGAAATTTCAAATCATCGAGGGATATATGTTAGATCTTCAAGGATATCAAACGAATCATTGACGGATATAAATATGATCTTTGTGGGATACATACAATGTTAGGTTGACCATTATGGAAACAAGTATGATCATCGTAGGATACAAGTTAAATCTTCGAAAGATACATGTTTAATAATCCACGGATACATGTTAGTTCATCATGAATCTTCATAATCGTCGTAACTTTTCGATTAATTGAAAATACCACTCAATTAATCGACAAATCTCAATGTTGATTGTTTAATTGGTGTAATTGAATATTTTATCAATTAATCAAGTTATAGTGATTTCGGATTGAAACACAATTACACAGCATGTTTTTGAACATTTGACTTTTCAAAGTATGTTTTTGGAAATACATTGGCAAAAGTGGTCCTTTCTATAATTTTCCCTACTATTAGATTTTCTGACTCGGTGGATTCTAGAGTAACTCGTTCAAGTATTCCAAAGTTATGACTTGAGTTTTTAAACACTGAATTTTATAGTTTCGCTGGAGCTGATACGAATCCTGCTGATCTGCCATTCATGAGGGTATGAGCTAGCTAGCGCTTCTTCTTATGGCGGTGATCATGAGCGTGGAGTATAAATCTATTAGGGTGTTGGTTGGCTTGTGATCTAAAGTCTATACGAGGCAATATTGTTTAATGTGTTTCTTCATAAATTACACCAGTCTCTCTAGCTAACAATTATTCAACTGTATTAATCAATACATGGAGGTATTAGTACATGGAAGCTGAAAAACCTTAGGTTTTCGAACGATGACAATAGAACTTATAAAGGATATAGAACATGGTAAACACGTAACTGAAAACAGTGACTTTAATATATGGATGTTGCTAGCTAGTATCCATTTTCATGGCCCTGGAGCATCTCTACGACTTGGCTCATTGTGGGTCTTGCATCTTTCTCCTCCTCTACGCATTTCAAAGCCACTTCCAAGAGAGTTGCGATCTTCGCCACATCATACTCGCTATCGATCATGGGATTTAATATTTGTTTGATTTTCGATTCCAATTCAATGGTTTCATTCATCATCTCCCTCAGCCATAAAATCAACAGTCTCTTCTCACAACCCCCATTAATTTCCGGCACTGCAAGTTCCATCTTGCCCTTTCCTGTTAGCATCTCCAATACCACAATCCCGTAGCTGTAGACATCCACCTTGGAGGTAATGGGGAGATTGAAGACCCACTCTGGAGCCATGTACCCTCTAGTTCCTCTAATCTTTGAGAACCTTGAATTTTTCTGCAAGTTACCTCTATCCAAGAGCTTAGACAAACCAAAGTCTGCAACTTTGGGCTTGTAATTGGAATCCAAGAGAATGTTCTGAGGCTTAACATCGCAGTGCAGAACCCACTCTAGACACTCCTCATGCAAGTAAGCTAGGCCCTTGGCTGTGCCTATAGCGATGTCGTACCTTTTTTCCCAGTCAAGATCCTTGGACGAAAGATTCTCAGCCAATGATCCATGCTCCATGTACTCGTACACCAAAAGCCGGTGCTTTCCTTCGGCACAGAACCCCCACATCTCAATCAAGTTCATGTGGTTAATCCTCCCAATTGTTCTTACTTCTGCGAGAAATTCCTCTTCTCCTTGGCTTGCTCCATGAAGCCTCTTGATAGCAGCTGTTCTACCGTCTGACAGTAAGCCTTTATAAACGAATCCACCTCCGCCTCTTCCAATCTCTACACTGAAACCCCAGGTCGCCTTCGTGAGCTCTCTGTAGCTGAACTTTCTGAATCCTGTTCCAGCAAGGAGGTACCGGTTCTCCAGTGCATTCTCCTGGTCTGATTTTCGGAGATAGAGCCACACAAGGAAGATGGAAATCATCTCCACCCCTCCAATGACAAGAACGAACGACCACAAGTACTTGAAAAAGCGAGGTTCTTTGTGTCGTGCATACTCTTTATGCAACTGCAGATGAGAGCTGGCTGAGCAATTCAATCTGAATTCCTTCATCGACTCACCGTAGGAGATAAAACCTTCTTTCGGTAGTTTCAAGTGGAGCGTTCCTGGAAAATCTGGTGAACGGAAGCCATTAAGTAAGTGGACCTTGGGATAACAGTTGTAGACACCTCTGTCAGCCTTGCCCTTGTCGGGACGGACCAGGAATCCCTTGCAATCGCACAATTGCAAGCACTTCTTCGCACAACCCTCGAAGGTTAGATTGAGGGTGAAGTCTCTATCATAACCATACATTTCCACATTAGGGAGTGGGAGGAAAGCTGAGTCGCGTTCATCACAAGACAGGTTGAACTCCGGTTCACACCCATACGACCAATCAGTATGGTTTTTTATCTTGAACCCAGGCAAGCAAGAACATTTCAGATCAAGAGGTTCGTAGCTGCATACACTGTTAGGTCCACACAGGCCATGGATCTCACATAGTTTTGAGAAGGCTTGCCAGGAAACATCCCAAGAACCACTTGCCCCGTCCAAACTGTATAATCGAAGATTCCCATCAAAGTCAAGCGTGAGTCTTCTCTTTGGTCCCTTGCCGAAATCAGCAGCCCAAAACTCCAAAGCATCTGATGATAAGAAATAGCCCAAGTCATCGAATATTGCAACTCTGCTACTGTTGAACTCTGTCCTTCCGACTTCCCAGCTGTGGAGCGCGTTATTGGGCCAGTAGATGCTGGATACCTCGGGGCCATTGAAGAGGAGTCGAAGCATGTTGTCATTGTCAAAGTAGAGATTGTAGAAACCCGAAGAGTGGTTACCTCGGCTTCTTGAAGATATAAGTTTGGCGTTGCGGGTGAATGCCTGACGGGGGAGGAGGGTGTCCGTCGGGAAATCGAAACTTTGCCAAAGGACGCTACTCTCTGTCGAAAGCACAAGATTTCCGGTGTCTAAAAGGCGAAGTTGCACTGAAGGGGAGGACGAGAAGGTGCTCGTGGACCAAACATCAAATCTCCCAGCATCTCTTAAGACGAGATTACCACTCCGCAATAGTAATAATTCTGAGTCTCGTCCATTAACTGGATCGTCACGATTTGCCACCCAAACTGCAGTTGGACTGGAGGATGAAGTGAACCATATCGCAAAGCAATAAACGTTGTCACCGACGGCGTAAAATCCAGCTGCAAATACACCATTCGGTGAAACTAAGGCATCTTTTGGGTTCTCGACGATGAGAGATGAACCTGGCTGCAAACTATGATATGTTGTAGAGGACGACGGAGGAGGGTACACGACCATTAAAAGAAGGAATAGAATAGTTCTACTCCTTGCTCCTGTGAAAGACATCATCGAGCTAAGTTTTTTGGAACTCAAAATTTTTTTCTTTTGGTGGTATAGTCTGGCTGATCGACTTAAGGCGTGAAGGATCGATGATGGCAGGCTTGGATTTTTTAATAATAAAAAAAGCTAAGAACTTTGTTGATACTGAACTCCTGATGTTCAGAACCCGGCACACGTTCATGTATGTAACGTGTAGACTGTAGTGGCCGGCAGTTGACCTAAAAAGATTCCAAACGGCAGGCGAGACGAGAGAACCCTCGGAAGAGTTATCTGTGAGAGCAGTGGAGTGTCCGATTAATCGTGACATGTGAATACGTAGTAGCTGACATGGATCGATCTACAATGGATCAGCAGCCAGCAAGGTCAATATTCAGCATCAGAGGATGGCTTTTGACCATTTGATTGATAAGACCCTCTCTTGTTTTGGTAACGTTGATAAGACCCTCTCAAAACAATTATTCGTTTTCTTCTGTCATCACCGTTCACTTTGGTGAACTCGTAATTCTTTGACCTGACTCAGGGATGGCTTTCATTCCTATTTTAGGACCTAGATAGGCTTGTCTTAAATTCGTGTAAGTACAAAATTTACAGGTACCACACATACCATAACGAACATCAAATAGTACCGGTTAGGTAGGGTGTAACATCTCAGTTATATAGAAACAAGGTCTAGCTTCCTTTTTCCTCAAGTCCAATGTAACATGCCCTTAATTGCAACAGGGAACCTAACTTTCTTGGTATAATTCAAGAAATCAATTAACATAAACAAAACCAACAATAATTAATATCAAAATTTTTAACTAATGATGGAACCAGAGAGACTATCATCTCTCTGTGGAAATATATAACCACCTACATGCATTTTAAAAAAAAAAATTTATGTACATTTGAGAAAAAGAAAAGAAAGGGTAGCCTGTACGACCTCCTTCGTTGCAACGTTGAACTGCCATTGATTCTGATTCAAAAAGCATCTTTTGAAGGGATGAAATCGTCTGTCGCCGGCGGGTTGGTGAAACAGATTATATAGCAACTCTTGGATGTGTGACGTATTACATCTAACCGCACTTGTTCAATGTGAAATGTGACTCAGAGAATGGTACTCGATAGGGCTCCGGCTCCATATTTTGAAAGAAACGTACCCAATTTTTAACTAATGACGTCAGCTGCATAGACTAGTCAATTCGACATGGTCGCCTGTTATTGGCTACGGCTCCATATTTTTAACTAATGATGTCAGCTGCTCCTTTGAAACAGAAACGTATCCAATAGGGCGTCGCCATGTCGGATTATGTGCCAAGAGAGCAGTCCACACTATTTTTTAACTAATGATGTCAGCTGCGTAGACTAGTCAATCCAACATGGCCGCTTGTTATTGGCTACGGCTCCATATTTTGAATCCCCATTAAGTGATTGACCGTGAGATGCACCCGGTCAAACCAGGTGCCGGTTCACACAAACATAACAGAAGATTTCATCCTCATTAAGTGCATTTTTTTTATTATAAAAAAAAATGACCTGGTCTTAACGGCGAGGTCGAAGTCAAGTTGAGATGAAGCTCTAAGATAAATTATTTTCCCAATTAAATAACCAGGTTCTACTCCTAGGTGGAGGGCACTTGACGGTCTGGCCGTGGTAGTGACCCAAGTTGGCTACATGCATGTTTCCATCCCGTGGGCCGGGATATGGTGAGTAAGGCTCCATAAAGTCTTCTCATATCTTTCCTTTTTAATTCTGCTTATTACGAGAGGTTGCGTCCTCCAAGGACCTGGTCTGGGATTCTTGCAAGAAAAGAATTGATACCACAATGTGTCTTATATGGCACTCGTGGGCTAGTCAATAGACTGGATACAATGCAATGCAATGCTGCGTTCCCAACATTAATGCATGCTTCCTTCATTGTCACGAATGACAGTTCTCACAGCTCTAGAGTTGTGTGTATGCTCAGAGCCATCCAAGTAACTAAAAAAAAAAGCCAATTAGGGACACGGTATATCGGATGTTTAGTGGCAGTTTCTAAGATTTACACAACTGGACACTTAGCGTTGGCTTTTAAAAAACCACCCTACAAGTAGTTTGTTTCTTTTGTTACGAACGGATTGCTATAACACGTGTTTGTATTTTGTGGAGGCTTCACTTAAGGGCTGCAGATAAAACCACCACAGGAAGTGTTCCATTAAAAAAGCACCCTACACGCACCGATCATTGCCGCGTGGCATAAATTCTCGCATGCCTCACACGCGAGTAACTGGGGAAGAAACTGAGAAAACTCCGTTGGCCTCCTCCTCCCTCTCTCTCTCTCTCTCTCTCTCTCTCTCTCTCTCTCTCTCTCTCTCTCTCTCTCTCTCTCTCTCTCTCTCTCTCTCTCTCTCTCTGCGCAAGGAGTTTTCCATTGACAAAAGAACTAATGGCACGAACCATTTTCTGAAGAAAGCTCAATTCTCCATTGAAGATGAGCAAAGTCGATAGCTTTTCAAGGTTTCCCTCTATTAACAGATCAGATCCTATTGGATATTCTGCATGATTTTAGCTAGTTTAAGATAATCACCTTGCTGATTTTTCTCCTAATTTTTAGTACTAGATGTAGCAGTTATGGTATTCCTTGATCCTTGCCTTGTTTGAATACATTACCATGTAAATGGGTATTCCTTGATCCTTGCCTTGTTTGAATACATTACCATGTAAATGGATGCTCCACTTTTACTATAAATAAAGCAAACTACCACATCATTTGTGTGGGTGAGATTTCTCATTCCATCGTTTTTTTAGTTTTCTTCTTGGTATCGGAGCCATGTGAGGAGGGGCTTTTCCTCTGAGCAACTATGTCTTCCGCTGCACTGAATGTTGGCAATGTTGTCACATTCCATTATCTTCTCTGGCGTAACCAGGTTCTTGTCTTAGTCAAAAGCCAAGAGCTTGTTGCCTATCTATATGGTGATGTTCCTGCTCCTGCTGCTGTATTTCCAGTTTTAGAGGGTTCGAATGCTCCAACAACTACAACACAAACATGTCTTCTCAAAGCCACAAACTCAGGCTGATTTGGAGCAACTACAACACAAACATGTCTTCTCAAAGCCACAAACTCAGGCTGATTTGGAGCAACTGCAACACAAACTTTGCCTCACTACCGTGCATAGTTTGCGGGGGGATATTAACAGATCAGATCCTATTGGATATTCTGCATGATTTTAGCTAGTTTAAGATAATCACCTTGCTGATTTTTCTCCTAATTTTTAGTACTAGATGTAGCAGTTATGGTATTCCTTGATCCTTGCCTTGTTTGAATACATTACCATGTAAATGGGTATTCCTTGATCCTTGCCTTGTTTGAATACATTACCATGTAAATGGATGCTCCACTTTTACTATAAATAAAGCAAACTACCACATCATTTGTGTGGGTGAGATTTCTCATTCCATCGTTTTTTTTAGTTTTCTTCTCCCTCACCCTAATGCAAAACAATGCTTCTGCATCTTTGCCTTGGCTACCAAAGCTCAAGTCCCCTCGGAAATTGGGATAGTTTAGAACCTTCTTCAACGAATTTCTGGCTATATTATAGTATTCTACCTTAATTTAATTTTTAAAATAAAACGGATAAAGCAGCCTTCGAAAAGACGCAGCCATGTAATTTTTCACCAAATATTGGGTGTATGGTACTGATCCTACATAGCAAGATTTTAGTGTTGGGTTTGATTTGCCATGTATGATTCCAGATTCCTGGTTGTTTGTAGTGGGAGAGATGGGGTGATTCTTCTACATTTTCAAGTTTTTGACTACGTGCTAACGGATACGAAAACCAAAAAATATATTGATCTAGAGAAGCTCATTTTGTTTGACTCTACATTTTGTTTCATCTCTCTATTTTTCTAAAAAAAAAAAAAAAGCAATTGTTGTAATCGGATTCCCCTTCCCCCCATCACATGACGCCCCACCCACCCGCACCACCACTCCCAAACAACCGAGTTGAAATCCTATGGATCCTTTATCTAGATTCCTTATGTGGATCCTCCACAAGATTTTGCTATGTGTCCCTTGAAGTAAGGATCCACAGGATTTCAATTGCAACAACCCCTATGCCTCTTCAATTGAGATCTTGTGGAGCCTCTAGATGCACTTTCATTTGGATCCCCCCATAGTATCATGCCATGTGTATTAAAAACAATCTGAATATATGATATAATTATAAATTTTTAATTACACTTGACACAATTAATCCTGTGAAAAGCTCCAAATAAGGGTGTAGATAGAGGATCCATGGGATGTGATTCTCTCTCAATCTGTGCAAGAAATCTCATCATATTTGAATCAGCTTATCTCTCTAATCCATGGATCGATCCGTTAAATAGCTGCTGAAATTGGCTTCTCTCTTTCCATAGATCTACCTACCTATCTATCTATCTATCTATCTGCAATCCAAGAGAACAAAATCTCATTAGATTTTAATCTCTGACACAGGAAAATCTCTCAACACATAGATTCTTGCTTGGATACGTCGAGTGCCTGATTTGATAAAATCGTCAGATTTTAATCTCGAAGCCACTTGATTGAGCTTTTGACTGATTTATTCCAGGATATATAAATCATTAAGATCCGATCTCTATAGCTTCTACTTCAATCTGGTAGGGTTAAAGAAAAGAAGAGATGAAAAGATTGAGGAAAGTATCTGCAAATAACTATTGTATTAGTTCTAGGCTTCTAAAAAAAATATATATATATATATATATATATATATATTGCTGTTTAATCCACAAGTTCACTTTTTGATGAAGCCTATCTTGAGAGGGAAGAAGACCCTCTCATAGTTTTTTCTTGGACAACAGGTATTACGGATATAGAAAAAGTGAGAGAAAGGTCCTATACAGGAGCAAAAAAAAGAGAGAACATTGTAAGCGAGGAAGTTTCTAGCCTCACTTGGGTATGTTTAATTTCCAGCTCATTTATTGGTCTTATGAGTTGAGATTTTTTGTATAATACACAAGCTTGTGACAATTCATCCATAAGTTGGAGGTGAGTCATGTTGTCCGAAGACATACTTTGAGGTACTTGACACAATCCTCTCTTTCCTTTTTTCGGGTAGGAAAATTACACAATCCTCTTCCTGTAAGAGATTAATACTAGCAATCTGGCCGGTGCTTTGCATTGGCAAATAATATAAGTTTATGCTAGTAACAATATCTTTCCCAAGAATTACTTCTTCTAAAAGCTGAGTTTTAAAAAAAAAATCAATAGAAAATAGCATATTAAAGGCCTTTGTGTAGTCCACAATATGTAATTGGATGTCCCAACCTGTATAAGTATCTATTGTGTAGCAGACGTAAGCAGGTATATTCTAGGAGGTAAGGCATGAAGTTATTTAAGTCACAAATACACAAAACATACCCTGTTCAGTACAATAAGCTTTGATATCTGTTTGCACAAAAGTAATTTTTAAAACTATCATAAGAAACGGGAAATAATATACATGCCATACATGAAGCAGGAAATAGTGTAAAATGGCATCTAAAGAAAATGTTTGAAGCTTCTCAAAAGTTTAGTTTTTTTTTTCTTTTTTTCTCACGGATTGAAACTTTCCCACATCAATTTGTATAAATAACTTCACTTCAACATCTTCGTGTCACCACAATTGTTGATTATCAGCGTGATCCTACAAAATGAAGGAAAGATTAAAGAGTTTCATACATAAAATTTGACTTTCGCAGGTATTTAATGTTGTCATGTAACAGAAAAGCCATATAATGAATGGATAAATTGCTGTAGAAAATTAGTCTGAGAAAGAGAACTACGGTTTCAAAACAACATAACGACCGATGCAAGTCAATGAGAAACACAAAAATAGCTACATCAGAGATTTGACTGAAACTGGAATCAAGTTTCTTGTACTTTAAGTGGGGTTAAGAAAAAGACCCATGCCAAACAGAAAACATAGAAAATTATCAAGCATCAGTTAATAAAACAAAGATGAGTTGGTTGCCGGGTATATTGAACCTTGGATCCGAGATGAAAGTCTTGACAACCTTGTTTTGAACCATAAAATCTAATAGAAAACAGTGTATCAAAGTCTTCGAATGAAATTTGTTAACTTCTGATTGTGCAATCAAAGTTTTTGAAACAAACTCACATGCCTTATAACACATGTTGTATTAAAATCTGGGAGCTAAATTTCTTATGCATGTGTGCTTATTATTAATCTAATTCTTGCTATATCGATCGTTTTTGGATTTGGTGCAATGGTCTCAAAGTTAAATTAATGCTTATTAATAAACTTTTGTCATGTTCCATGACAACTGTGAAGATCCCTATTAGTATGCCCTTCTCATGTTCTTTCCTTTCTTTTTCTTTAATTTTTTCTTGTCATCTTTTTCATTTTTTTTTCTTTCTTGGTTTCAAGGAAGGGGATTTGAGCAATATGATCAGCTTGGGTGACCATGATATAATTTAAAATGCTAATCAATGATGAAGCAGTCCCCAAGGAAAGATGAAGAAGACTCCCAAAGCTTACTCTCACCAACAAAGTAGGCTACTACAATATTCAATGATGTCAAGTGGGACTCTTAATAAGTGAGATAGGTCCAGCAAACCATACCAATGTCGCAAGGGAAACAGAGTGAGGATAGGGTTTCAGATTATGATAAAGAAGTTAAAGAATTTGAGTATACATGGGGAAAGAAGGGACCAGCATTCTGGAGCTTCTCATTGGCAAAGTCATGCCATACCAAGAAAAAGCTTATTTTGACTTCTTCCATCTGTCCTTTGATCCAATTATCTACTACTTGAACTGCCATCTCAAATTTCTAAAATCTCCCATTAACAAGTCAAGGATTTAAGAAAAGCATTTGAATAAATATAATATAGAAAGCACATCTCCAAACAATAGAAATCAGAAAAGAGCTTACTTGAGGTTAAGGCGAAATAGAGGAATTAAAAATTCAAAGATATCATGAACTTGTAAGTTCTGAAAATTATTTGCAATGAATTTGAGTCCTAAAAATTTTTCCCAGAAGCACTATGATATCAATAGGAAATTATTACCTTAGAAAAAACAAACAATATAAACCTTATGATTTGATAACCACTGCTAGTATTATCTTATAGAGAGAGAGAGAGAGAGAGAGAGAGAGAGAGAGAGAGAGAGAGAGAGAGAGAGAGAGAGAGAGAGAGAGAGGAAAAAAAAAGAAAAGAAACCTAGGATCGTTATCATCTGGGTTAATGTATGATTGCATATGTTGGCTCAATAATAAGAGGTTTGAAACCTAAAACCATTGAAAGGTAGTAGATCATCTAGGACAAAAAATTCCATTTATCTCCATATCCCCCATAAGGAAAACCCAGAAATTATACCAAGTTAAGATAAACCCTACAATTTTGGTATGAGATAAATCACCAGATGTGCAAGAAAATAAATGAAAGTTTTTGAAGCTACAATACAAAATTAAAATATGCACATGCTTTCCAATTGTTATTGTAATCAGTACTTTCAATTCTGTAGAAGCTGGCATTGATGGATTCATCAAAGTGCTTTTATGACTATAAATGCCATGCAAAGAGTATAAAACAATGTCTCAAATGGCAATTATGAAATCAACCTACTCTTTAGATTCACTCTAACACAACCACCGCAGTCGGACCCATTCAGGAGAAGAAAAAATTCAAAGCTCTGCCATCCACATCTCAACAAAGTCTTTGATAATTTAAAGAGAAGAGAAAAGGGTACTATAATTTCCCTCTAAAATGAGCACCCAAAGTTAGTTGTATTCACCAAGCATAGGAAAACAAACAATTAAAGAGATATTAAGTGAGAATAGAAGCAACTATAACTAATGAACCCTTCCTTTAATTTGACATGAAATATCAAAAGTCAAAACTCATTACTAATTCTTTACAGCCCATCCTTTAGGTAAAAACTACTTCAAAAATTTCCAGAAACTTCAGAAATTAAGAAAGCCAAGATAGAAAAAGACAGAGATGTCCCTTATTCAAACACATCTTTTTTTTTTTCCATCACAGTAATCTGCAGAATCAAACAAATGGAGCAAAGACACCAACAAAAGCATCTATTCCACTAAAAAAAAAAGTTTAACATTGTTTTAAAAAAGAAATAAGGTTAGGTTTGAACTTACATGGTAAATGGGTTTTGCATATAATGGAAGGAAAGCAATCTTCTGCATAACATATTGGACATCTGAAAGAAGAAATAAATAGACAAAATTAGGATTTTCAGGTAGGAGGAAACTATCCTGACTCTGCTAAACGTTTGTTGTAGATTGGAAGAAGGCGAAATGTGTTACCTGTTTTGGAGCTAAATCTTTCATCTACCTTTAGTTCCAAAGAATGGGTAGAGAGATTGATTAGGGGACTTATTGCATAGGAAAAACAGTTCTGCCATACAAAAGGGTAAGAGAGCATGGGGGGTTAAGAGAACTTCTCTATGCACATTCATGTAGTTGTGTACATGCGTAAATATATTAATTTAAATTGAACATGAGAGACAACATTTGCTTGACAAAATCCAAGAAGCCAAAAAAAGGGGAAAAAAAAAAATAAAAACTAATTTATATTTTAGTAAAATAAAGTATTTCATTCATAAATTAGGAGAGTGCGAGCTAAATTAATGGACCAAAGAAGGGAAGAGATATTCGCCTTTTCTTCTTCTTCTTCTTCTTCATGTGTATTGTATAAGCTTGCATCATACAACATTCTCTATCCCTCATTAGATAACATTGGCTTGTGTATATATTCGTGGAAAAAAAATAAAAAATTAAAAGTAAAAAGAATTAAACAAAAAGATGTTACACTATTAAATAAAATGTTCACATCATCATTGATGCACAAAATTTCCGTTAGGCTCTGTTTGTTTTGGGTATAATGTCTTAGTAATCGACCGCTCACCTAAGCTGCAACTCCCTTGAATACAAACCTTTAATGTTAACACTTTTTGCCATTGAATACAAGGATCTAGCGCTGCCAGCAACCCTTCTATTAGAAGAAAAAACTGAAGACTGTCGCCTGAATAAAGATACAAATTTTAGAAAAAAAATTCTTAATGAATGCAAAGCACATGGTTTATAGTACACTAAATTGGGATTTGGAATCCTTTGTTTCAAACAAAACCAAAGAAGGGCTGAAATAAAAATAAAAAATAGTGTGAATCTATACATAATGAAATATAGCATAAAGTACACTAAAAGCATAAAGAAAAGTACAATGAGAAATAATTAATGAATACAGAGCGCATGTTTTAGAGTAAACTTAGAAAACATACTCAATGAATCAGAAATTCATAGTTAGAGTCCCACCACCACCATTACTGACAATACAACATAAGCAAACAATAACCCATTAAAGGCCTTCTCCAACCCATATCTCAGATACAAAAAGAATAAGGGTCAAGATAAGAATACGAATAAAGATTGATGATGAGTAAAAAAAATTAGCCTCTCTGTACAAGATTTCATTTAAGCTCAGATTTAAAAGAACAAAAAACACGAGCTATTAAAAAAATATGAATAAAAACAAAAAGAAAAAATTAGGACTAAAACACAGTGCACAAAACGTTGAAATGCTTACATGTTTTGATTTCTTGCAATCCTCCTCTCTGCCTCTCTAATGCATCCAAGTATGACAGGCTTCCCGTTATCGTTACCATAAGCACCCTAAAAATTATTTTAAAAAAACACTCAAATGAACAAAAAAAATATATAAAAATTTCTGAGAGAAACTCAGAAGGATAACTTAAAAAAAGCAGGAAATATTCTCGATAGGAAGAAACTCACAACTCCGACATTCACTTTATCCGAGCTCAAATCCGCCAAAAAAGCTTCTGTAACGTTTCCCCACCAAGAAGACATTGATTGAATTCCAAGCCCCGATTGTCTCCTAATCAATCCTCTGAAAATCGCAATTCTTAAAGCGATGCTTTGCAAGTTAGAACAATGGAAGAGGTACCTCAAACCACAATCAGAAGCCATTTCCAGCAGGTGACAACCAGGTTACTCACAGGCTACCTGCTCTGTCATTCTTGCACACATTATTTTGTTCCAAATTAAGCCCGAAATTATAAATCAAACAACTAAATTCTGGAAATTAAAAATAGTGCGATCCCTACATCACTACAGTAATCACACAGGTCCAAACCTTGAAAATTGCAAGAAATAAAAAAACAGGAACAAATATATGCCGGAATTTAGATACTCAATAAGTAGGCAACTTCACCCAATTCTAAATAATCTCTTTCCCTCTTGATCAATCTCTTGGAACTCAAACTTTAGCAATTACCAATTCAAAAACTTCTCCTGTAATGAAGTAGAGAAAAAATTCAGATTTAGGCTCCGTTTGGATTTCAAGAGAATACAAGAAAGAGATGTGAGAAAAGAAAGTAAAAGAAA
>CANNZS020000004.1:21478-49951 GCA_947561395.2 Buxus sempervirens
TCTTGGATTTTGTCAAGCAAATGTTGTCTCTCATGTTCAATTTAAATTAATATATTTACGCATGTACACAACTACATGAATGTGCATAGAGAAGTTCTCTTAACCCCCCATGCTCTCTTACCCTTTTGTATGGCAGAACTGTTTTTCCTATGCAATAAGTCCCCTAATCAATCTCTCTACCCATTCTTTGGAACTAAAGGTAGATGAAAGATTTAGCTCCAAAACAGGTAACACATTTCGCCTTCTTCCAATCTACAACAAACGTTTAGCAGAGTCAGGATAGTTTCCTCCTACCTGAAAATCCTAATTTTGTCTATTTATTTCTTCTTTCAGATGTCCAATATGTTATGCAGAAGATTGCTTTCCTTCCATTATATGCAAAACCCATTTACCATGTAAGTTCAAACCTAACCTTATTTCTTTTTTAAAACAATGTTAAACTTTTTTTTTTAGTGGAATAGATGCTTTTGTTGGTGTCTTTGCTCCATTTGTTTGATTCTGCAGATTACTGTGATGGAAAAAAAAAAAGATGTGTTTGAATAAGGGACATCTCTGTCTTTTTCTATCTTGGCTTTCTTAATTTCTGAAGTTTCTGGAAATTTTTGAAGTAGTTTTTACCTAAAGGATGGGCTGTAAAGAATTAGTAATGAGTTTTGACTTTTGATATTTCATGTCAAATTAAAGGAAGGGTTCATTAGTTATAGTTGCTTCTATTCTCACTTAATATCTCTTTAATTGTTTGTTTTCCTATGCTTGGTGAATACAACTAACTTTGGGTGCTCATTTTAGAGGGAAATTATAGTACCCTTTTCTCTTCTCTTTAAATTATCAAAGACTTTGTTGAGATGTGGATGGCAGAGCTTTGAATTTTTTCTTCTCCTGAATGGGTCCGACTGCGGTGGTTGTGTTAGAGTGAATCTAAAGAGTAGGTTGATTTCATAATTGCCATTTGAGACATTGTTTTATACTCTTTGCATGGCATTTATAGTCATAAAAGCACTTTGATGAATCCATCAATGCCAGCTTCTACAGAATTGAAAGTACTGATTACAATAACAATTGGAAAGCATGTGCATATTTTAATTTTGTATTGTAGCTTCAAAAACTTTCATTTATTTTCTTGCACATCTGGTGATTTATCTCATACCAAAATTGTAGGGTTTATCTTAACTTGGTATAATTTCTGGGTTTTCCTTATGGGGGATATGGAGATAAATGGAATTTTTTGTCCTAGATGATCTACTACCTTTCAATGGTTTTAGGTTTCAAACCTCTTATTATTGAGCCAACATATGCAATCATACATTAACCCAGATGATAACGATCCTAGGTTTCTTTTCTTTTTTTTCCCTCTCTCTCTCTCTCTCTCTCTCTCTCTCTCTCTCTCTCTCTCTCTCTCTCTCTCTCTCTCTCTCTCTCTCTATAAGATAATACTAGCAGTGGTTATCAAATCATAAGGTTTATATTGTTTGTTTTTTCTAAGGTAATAATTTCCTATTGATATCATAGTGCTTCTGGGAAAAATTTTTAGGACTCAAATTCATTGCAAATAATTTTCAGAACTTACAAGTTCATGATATCTTTGAATTTTTAATTCCTCTATTTCGCCTTAACCTCAAGTAAGCTCTTTTCTGATTTCTATTGTTTGGAGATGTGCTTTCTATATTATATTTATTCAAATGCTTTTCTTAAATCCTTGACTTGTTAATGGGAGATTTTAGAAATTTGAGATGGCAGTTCAAGTAGTAGATAATTGGATCAAAGGACAGATGGAAGAAGTCAAAATAAGCTTTTTCTTGGTATGGCATGACTTTGCCAATGAGAAGCTCCAGAATGCTGGTCCCTTCTTTCCCCATGTATACTCAAATTCTTTAACTTCTTTATCATAATCTGAAACCCTATCCTCACTCTGTTTCCCTTGCGACATTGGTATGGTTTGCTGGACCTATCTCACTTATTAAGAGTCCCACTTGACATCATTGAATATTGTAGTAGCCTACTTTGTTGGTGAGAGTAAGCTTTGGGAGTCTTCTTCATCTTTCCTTGGGGACTGCTTCATCATTGATTAGCATTTTAAATTATATCATGGTCACCCAAGCTGATCATATTGCTCAAATCCCCTTCCTTGAAACCAAGAAAGAAAAAAAAATGAAAAAGATGACAAGAAAAAATTAAAGAAAAAGAAAGGAAAGAACATGAGAAGGGCATACTAATAGGGATCTTCACAGTTGTCATGGAACATGACAAAAGTTTATTAATAAGCATTAATTTAACTTTGAGACCATTGCACCAAATCCAAAAACGATCGATATAGCAAGAATTAGATTAATAATAAGCACACATGCATAAGAAATTTAGCTCCCAGATTTTAATACAACATGTGTTATAAGGCATGTGAGTTTGTTTCAAAAACTTTGATTGCACAATCAGAAGTTAACAAATTTCATTCGAAGACTTTGATACACTGTTTTCTATTAGATTTTATGGTTCAAAACAAGGTTGTCAAGACTTTCATCTCGGATCCAAGGTTCAATATACCCGGCAACCAACTCATCTTTGTTTTATTAACTGATGCTTGATAATTTTCTATGTTTTCTGTTTGGCATGGGTCTTTTTCTTAACCCCACTTAAAGTACAAGAAACTTGATTCCAGTTTCAGTCAAATCTCTGATGTAGCTATTTTTGTGTTTCTCATTGACTTGCATCGGTCGTTATGTTGTTTTGAAACCGTAGTTCTCTTTCTCAGACTAATTTTCTACAGCAATTTATCCATTCATTATATGGCTTTTCTGTTACATGACAACATTAAATACCTGCGAAAGTCAAATTTTATGTATGAAACTCTTTAATCTTTCCTTCATTTTGTAGGATCACGCTGATAATCAACAATTGTGGTGACACGAAGATGTTGAAGTGAAGTTATTTATACAAATTGATGTGGGAAAGTTTCAATCCGTGAGAAAAAAAGAAAAAAAAAACTAAACTTTTGAGAAGCTTCAAACATTTTCTTTAGATGCCATTTTACACTATTTCCTGCTTCATGTATGGCATGTATATTATTTCCCGTTTCTTATGATAGTTTTAAAAATTACTTTTGTGCAAACAGATATCAAAGCTTATTGTACTGAACAGGGTATGTTTTGTGTATTTGTGACTTAAATAACTTCATGCCTTACCTCCTAGAATATACCTGCTTACGTCTGCTACACAATAGATACTTATACAGGTTGGGACATCCAATTACATATTGTGGACTACACAAAGGCCTTTAATATGCTATTTTCTATTGATTTTTTTTTTAAAACTCAGCTTTTAGAAGAAGTAATTCTTGGGAAAGATATTGTTACTAGCATAAACTTATATTATTTGCCAATGCAAAGCACCGGCCAGATTGCTAGTATTAATCTCTTACAGGAAGAGGATTGTGTAATTTTCCTACCCGAAAAAAGGAAAGAGAGGATTGTGTCAAGTACCTCAAAGTATGTCTTCGGACAACATGACTCACCTCCAACTTATGGATGAATTGTCACAAGCTTGTGTATTATACAAAAAATCTCAACTCATAAGACCAATAAATGAGCTGGAAATTAAACATACCCAAGTGAGGCTAGAAACTTCCTCGCTTACAATGTTCTCTCTTTTTTTTGCTCCTGTATAGGACCTTTCTCTCACTTTTTCTATATCCGTAATACCTGTTGTCCAAGAAAAAACTATGAGAGGGTCTTCTTCCCTCTCAAGATAGGCTTCATCAAAAAGTGAACTTGTGGATTAAACAGCAATATATATATATATATATATATATATATATTTTTTTTAGAAGCCTAGAACTAATACAATAGTTATTTGCAGATACTTTCCTCAATCTTTTCATCTCTTCTTTTCTTTAACCCTACCAGATTGAAGTAGAAGCTATAGAGATCGGATCTTAATGATTTATATATCCTGGAATAAATCAGTCAAAAGCTCAATCAAGTGGCTTCGAGATTAAAATCTGACGATTTTATCAAATCAGGCACTCGACGTATCCAAGCAAGAATCTATGTGTTGAGAGATTTTCCTGTGTCAGAGATTAAAATCTAATGAGATTTTGTTCTCTTGGATTGCAGATAGATAGATAGATAGATAGGTAGGTAGATCTATGGAAAGAGAGAAGCCAATTTCAGCAGCTATTTAACGGATCGATCCATGGATTAGAGAGATAAGCTGATTCAAATATGATGAGATTTCTTGCACAGATTGAGAGAGAATCACATCCCATGGATCCTCTATCTACACCCTTATTTGGAGCTTTTCACAGGATTAATTGTGTCAAGTGTAATTAAAAATTTATAATTATATCATATATTCAGATTGTTTTTAATACACATGGCATGATACTATGGGGGGATCCAAATGAAAGTGCATCTAGAGGCTCCACAAGATCTCAATTGAAGAGGCATAGGGGTTGTTGCAATTGAAATCCTGTGGATCCTTACTTCAAGGGACACATAGCAAAATCTTGTGGAGGATCCACATAAGGAATCTAGATAAAGGATCCATAGGATTTCAACTCGGTTGTTTGGGAGTGGTGGTGCGGGTGGGTGGGGCGTCATGTGATGGGGGGAAGGGGAATCCGATTACAACAATTGCTTTTTTTTTTTTTTTAGAAAAATAGAGAGATGAAACAAAATGTAGAGTCAAACAAAATGAGCTTCTCTAGATCAATATATTTTTTGGTTTTCGTATCCGTTAGCACGTAGTCAAAAACTTGAAAATGTAGAAGAATCACCCCATCTCTCCCACTACAAACAACCAGGAATCTGGAATCATACATGGCAAATCAAACCCAACACTAAAATCTTGCTATGTAGGATCAGTACCATACACCCAATATTTGGTGAAAAATTACATGGCTGCGTCTTTTCGAAGGCTGCTTTATCCGTTTTATTTTAAAAATTAAATTAAGGTAGAATACTATAATATAGCCAGAAATTCGTTGAAGAAGGTTCTAAACTATCCCAATTTCCGAGGGGACTTGAGCTTTGGTAGCCAAGGCAAAGATGCAGAAGCATTGTTTTGCATTAGGGTGAGGGAGAAGAAAACTAAAAAAAACGATGGAATGAGAAATCTCACCCACACAAATGATGTGGTAGTTTGCTTTATTTATAGTAAAAGTGGAGCATCCATTTACATGGTAATGTATTCAAACAAGGCAAGGATCAAGGAATACCCATTTACATGGTAATGTATTCAAACAAGGCAAGGATCAAGGAATACCATAACTGCTACATCTAGTACTAAAAATTAGGAGAAAAATCAGCAAGGTGATTATCTTAAACTAGCTAAAATCATGCAGAATATCCAATAGGATCTGATCTGTTAATATCCCCCCGCAAACTATGCACGGTAGTGAGGCAAAGTTTGTGTTGCAGTTGCTCCAAATCAGCCTGAGTTTGTGGCTTTGAGAAGACATGTTTGTGTTGTAGTTGCTCCAAATCAGCCTGAGTTTGTGGCTTTGAGAAGACATGTTTGTGTTGTAGTTGTTGGAGCATTCGAACCCTCTAAAACTGGAAATACAGCAGCAGGAGCAGGAACATCACCATATAGATAGGCAACAAGCTCTTGGCTTTTGACTAAGACAAGAACCTGGTTACGCCAGAGAAGATAATGGAATGTGACAACATTGCCAACATTCAGTGCAGCGGAAGACATAGTTGCTCAGAGGAAAAGCCCCTCCTCACATGGCTCCGATACCAAGAAGAAAACTAAAAAAACGATGGAATGAGAAATCTCACCCACACAAATGATGTGGTAGTTTGCTTTATTTATAGTAAAAGTGGAGCATCCATTTACATGGTAATGTATTCAAACAAGGCAAGGATCAAGGAATACCCATTTACATGGTAATGTATTCAAACAAGGCAAGGATCAAGGAATACCATAACTGCTACATCTAGTACTAAAAATTAGGAGAAAAATCAGCAAGGTGATTATCTTAAACTAGCTAAAATCATGCAGAATATCCAATAGGATCTGATCTGTTAATAGAGGGAAACCTTGAAAAGCTATCGACTTTGCTCATCTTCAATGGAGAATTGAGCTTTCTTCAGAAAATGGTTCGTGCCATTAGTTCTTTTGTCAATGGAAAACTCCTTGCGCAGAGAGAGAGAGAGAGAGAGAGAGAGAGAGAGAGAGAGAGAGAGAGAGAGAGAGAGAGAGAGAGAGAGAGAGAGAGAGAGAGAGAGGGAGGAGGAGGCCAACGGAGTTTTCTCAGTTTCTTCCCCAGTTACTCGCGTGTGAGGCATGCGAGAATTTATGCCACGCGGCAATGATCGGTGCGTGTAGGGTGCTTTTTTAATGGAACACTTCCTGTGGTGGTTTTATCTGCAGCCCTTAAGTGAAGCCTCCACAAAATACAAACACGTGTTATAGCAATCCGTTCGTAACAAAAGAAACAAACTACTTGTAGGGTGGTTTTTTAAAAGCCAACGCTAAGTGTCCAGTTGTGTAAATCTTAGAAACTGCCACTAAACATCCGATATACCGTGTCCCTAATTGGCTTTTTTTTTTAGTTACTTGGATGGCTCTGAGCATACACACAACTCTAGAGCTGTGAGAACTGTCATTCGTGACAATGAAGGAAGCATGCATTAATGTTGGGAACGCAGCATTGCATTGCATTGTATCCAGTCTATTGACTAGCCCACGAGTGCCATATAAGACACATTGTGGTATCAATTCTTTTCTTGCAAGAATCCCAGACCAGGTCCTTGGAGGACGCAACCTCTCGTAATAAGCAGAATTAAAAAGGAAAGATATGAGAAGACTTTATGGAGCCTTACTCACCATATCCCGGCCCACGGGATGGAAACATGCATGTAGCCAACTTGGGTCACTACCACGGCCAGACCGTCAAGTGCCCTCCACCTAGGAGTAGAACCTGGTTATTTAATTGGGAAAATAATTTATCTTAGAGCTTCATCTCAACTTGACTTCGACCTCGCCGTTAAGACCAGGTCATTTTTTTTTATAATAAAAAAAATGCACTTAATGAGGATGAAATCTTCTGTTATGTTTGTGTGAACCGGCACCTGGTTTGACCGGGTGCATCTCACGGTCAATCACTTAATGGGGATTCAAAATATGGAGCCGTAGCCAATAACAAGCGGCCATGTTGGATTGACTAGTCTACGCAGCTGACATCATTAGTTAAAAAATAGTGTGGACTGCTCTCTTGGCACATAATCCGACATGGCGACGCCCTATTGGATACGTTTCTGTTTCAAAGGAGCAGCTGACATCATTAGTTAAAAATATGGAGCCGTAGCCAATAACAGGCGACCATGTCGAATTGACTAGTCTATGCAGCTGACGTCATTAGTTAAAAATTGGGTACGTTTCTTTCAAAATATGGAGCCGGAGCCCTATCGAGTACCATTCTCTGAGTCACATTTCACATTGAACAAGTGCGGTTAGATGTAATACGTCACACATCCAAGAGTTGCTATATAATCTGTTTCACCAACCCGCCGGCGACAGACGATTTCATCCCTTCAAAAGATGCTTTTTGAATCAGAATCAATGGCAGTTCAACGTTGCAACGAAGGAGGTCGTACAGGCTACCCTTTCTTTTCTTTTTCTCAAATGTACATAAATTTTTTTTTTTAAAATGCATGTAGGTGGTTATATATTTCCACAGAGAGATGATAGTCTCTCTGGTTCCATCATTAGTTAAAAATTTTGATATTAATTATTGTTGGTTTTGTTTATGTTAATTGATTTCTTGAATTATACCAAGAAAGTTAGGTTCCCTGTTGCAATTAAGGGCATGTTACATTGGACTTGAGGAAAAAGGAAGCTAGACCTTGTTTCTATATAACTGAGATGTTACACCCTACCTAACCGGTACTATTTGATGTTCGTTATGGTATGTGTGGTACCTGTAAATTTTGTACTTACACGAATTTAAGACAAGCCTATCTAGGTCCTAAAATAGGAATGAAAGCCATCCCTGAGTCAGGTCAAAGAATTACGAGTTCACCAAAGTGAACGGTGATGACAGAAGAAAACGAATAATTGTTTTGAGAGGGTCTTATCAACGTTACCAAAACAAGAGAGGGTCTTATCAATCAAATGGTCAAAAGCCATCCTCTGATGCTGAATATTGACCTTGCTGGCTGCTGATCCATTGTAGATCGATCCATGTCAGCTACTACGTATTCACATGTCACGATTAATCGGACACTCCACTGCTCTCACAGATAACTCTTCCGAGGGTTCTCTCGTCTCGCCTGCCGTTTGGAATCTTTTTAGGTCAACTGCCGGCCACTACAGTCTACACGTTACATACATGAACGTGTGCCGGGTTCTGAACATCAGGAGTTCAGTATCAACAAAGTTCTTAGCTTTTTTTATTATTAAAAAATCCAAGCCTGCCATCATCGATCCTTCACGCCTTAAGTCGATCAGCCAGACTATACCACCAAAAGAAAAAAATTTTGAGTTCCAAAAAACTTAGCTCGATGATGTCTTTCACAGGAGCAAGGAGTAGAACTATTCTATTCCTTCTTTTAATGGTCGTGTACCCTCCTCCGTCGTCCTCTACAACATATCATAGTTTGCAGCCAGGTTCATCTCTCATCGTCGAGAACCCAAAAGATGCCTTAGTTTCACCGAATGGTGTATTTGCAGCTGGATTTTACGCCGTCGGTGACAACGTTTATTGCTTTGCGATATGGTTCACTTCATCCTCCAGTCCAACTGCAGTTTGGGTGGCAAATCGTGACGATCCAGTTAATGGACGAGACTCAGAATTATTACTATTGCGGAGTGGTAATCTCGTCTTAAGAGATGCTGGGAGATTTGATGTTTGGTCCACGAGCACCTTCTCGTCCTCCCCTTCAGTGCAACTTCGCCTTTTAGACACCGGAAATCTTGTGCTTTCGACAGAGAGTAGCGTCCTTTGGCAAAGTTTCGATTTCCCGACGGACACCCTCCTCCCCCGTCAGGCATTCACCCGCAACGCCAAACTTATATCTTCAAGAAGCCGAGGTAACCACTCTTCGGGTTTCTACAATCTCTACTTTGACAATGACAACATGCTTCGACTCCTCTTCAATGGCCCCGAGGTATCCAGCATCTACTGGCCCAATAACGCGCTCCACAGCTGGGAAGTCGGAAGGACAGAGTTCAACAGTAGCAGAGTTGCAATATTCGATGACTTGGGCTATTTCTTATCATCAGATGCTTTGGAGTTTTGGGCTGCTGATTTCGGCAAGGGACCAAAGAGAAGACTCACGCTTGACTTTGATGGGAATCTTCGATTATACAGTTTGGACGGGGCAAGTGGTTCTTGGGATGTTTCCTGGCAAGCCTTCTCAAAACTATGTGAGATCCATGGCCTGTGTGGACCTAACAGTGTATGCAGCTACGAACCTCTTGATCTGAAATGTTCTTGCTTGCCTGGGTTCAAGATAAAAAACCATACTGATTGGTCGTATGGGTGTGAACCGGAGTTCAACCTGTCTTGTGATGAACGCGACTCAGCTTTCCTCCCACTCCCTAATGTGGAAATGTATGGTTATGATAGAGACTTCACCCTCAATCTAACCTTCGAGGGTTGTGCGAAGAAGTGCTTGCAATTGTGCGATTGCAAGGGATTCCTGGTCCGTCCCGACAAGGGCAAGGCTGACAGAGGTGTCTACAACTGTTATCCCAAGGTCCACTTACTTAATGGCTTCCGTTCACCAGATTTTCCAGGAACGCTCCACTTGAAACTACCGAAAGAAGGTTTTATCTCCTACGGTGAGTCGATGAAGGAATTCAGATTGAATTGCTCAGCCAGCTCTCATCTGCAGTTGCATAAAGAGTATGCACGACACAAAGAACCTCGCTTTTTCAAGTACTTGTGGTCGTTCGTTCTTGTCATTGGAGGGGTGGAGATGATTTCCATCTTCCTTGTGTGGCTCTATCTCCGAAAATCAGACCAGGAGAATGCACTGGAGAACCGGTACCTCCTTGCTGGAACAGGATTCAGAAAGTTCAGCTACAGAGAGCTCACGAAGGCGACCTGGGGTTTCAGTGTAGAGATTGGAAGAGGCGGAGGTGGATTCGTTTATAAAGGCTTACTGTCAGACGGTAGAACAGCTGCTATCAAGAGGCTTCATGGAGCAAGCCAAGGAGAAGAGGAATTTCTCGCAGAAGTAAGAACAATTGGGAGGATTAACCACATGAACTTGATTGAGATGTGGGGGTTCTGTGCCGAAGGAAAGCACCGGCTTTTGGTGTACGAGTACATGGAGCATGGATCATTGGCTGAGAATCTTTCGTCCAAGGATCTTGACTGGGAAAAAAGGTACGACATCGCTATAGGCACAGCCAAGGGCCTAGCTTACTTGCATGAGGAGTGTCTAGAGTGGGTTCTGCACTGCGATGTTAAGCCTCAGAACATTCTCTTGGATTCCAATTACAAGCCCAAAGTTGCAGACTTTGGTTTGTCTAAGCTCTTGGATAGAGGTAACTTGCAGAAAAATTCAAGGTTCTCAAAGATTAGAGGAACTAGAGGGTACATGGCTCCAGAGTGGGTCTTCAATCTCCCCATTACCTCCAAGGTGGATGTCTACAGCTACGGGATTGTGGTATTGGAGATGCTAACAGGAAAGGGCAAGATGGAACTTGCAGTGCCGGAAATTAATGGGGGTTGTGAGAAGAGACTGTTGATTTTATGGCTGAGGGAGATGATGAATGAAACCATTGAATTGGAATCGAAAATCAAACAAATATTAAATCCCATGATCGATAGCGAGTATGATGTGGCGAAGATCGCAACTCTCTTGGAAGTGGCTTTGAAATGCGTAGAGGAGGAGAAAGATGCAAGACCCACAATGAGCCAAGTCGTAGAGATGCTCCAGGGCCATGAAAATGGATACTAGCTAGCAACATCCATATATTAAAGTCACTGTTTTCAGTTACGTGTTTACCATGTTCTATATCCTTTATAAGTTCTATTGTCATCGTTCGAAAACCTAAGGTTTTTCAGCTTCCATGTACTAATACCTCCATGTATTGATTAATACAGTTGAATAATTGTTAGCTAGAGAGACTGGTGTAATTTATGAAGAAACACATTAAACAATATTGCCTCGTATAGACTTTAGATCACAAGCCAACCAACACCCTAATAGATTTATACTCCACGCTCATGATCACCGCCATAAGAAGAAGCGCTAGCTAGCTCATACCCTCATGAATGGCAGATCAGCAGGATTCGTATCAGCTCCAGCGAAACTATAAAATTCAGTGTTTAAAAACTCAAGTCATAACTTTGGAATACTTGAACGAGTTACTCTAGAATCCACCGAGTCAGAAAATCTAATAGTAGGGAAAATTATAGAAAGGACCACTTTTGCCAATGTATTTCCAAAAACATACTTTGAAAAGTCAAATGTTCAAAAACATGCTGTGTAATTGTGTTTCAATCCGAAATCACTATAACTTGATTAATTGATAAAATATTCAATTACACCAATTAAACAATCAACATTGAGATTTGTCGATTAATTGAGTGGTATTTTCAATTAATCGAAAAGTTACGACGATTATGAAGATTCATGATGAACTAACATGTATCCGTGGATTATTAAACATGTATCTTTCGAAGATTTAACTTGTATCCTACGATGATCATACTTGTTTCCATAATGGTCAACCTAACATTGTATGTATCCCACAAAGATCATATTTATATCCGTCAATGATTCGTTTGATATCCTTGAAGATCTAACATATATCCCTCGATGATTTGAAATTTCGATTAACCAAAATCTTAAATCAATGTTTTGCAATTAATCGAAAGGTATCCGATTAATCGAAATTCATGGATGCATGATCAACACACGATTAAAGCCCGATTCAACGTTCATTTGATTTTGATTAATCGTAAACGTACGATTAATCGAATGGCAATTTTTGAACTTTGAAAAGTGTTAGTGATTTCGATTAATCGTGAATTATGCAACTAATCAAGTTATAGTGATTTCGAATTAAAATACACGAGAAAAGTTACACGTTTTTTAACATTTGACTTTTTAAAAAGATGTTTTTATAAATACTTGGCAAAAGACCGATCCTTTCAATAATTTCCCTTAATAATATTGACAAGATGTTCAAGACTTATGCAATACACTAATACTTGATTCATTTGGTAGATATGTAATTTTATCTTATTGTCTTGGAGATCCATAATTTTATGACACAATTAACTAGACCGTGATTAGTTCCCATTACCGACTAAATCTAGAAACTCAAGAGCCGCCTCATCCTTTAAACCTTGTTTATAAAGATGACGTCCAATTTGATCGACCAAGTCTCTTTTTTATTTGCAGTGTGTGAAAAGGAATTTCATTTTACTCAAGCAAGAGACGTCACAAAACCAAAATATGAATATATATTGTCTCTTTGACATCCTCCTAACTTTTCTCTTGCCATTGATTTCGAAAGAGGTTGCCATGCAGAGTATCCAACGATCGAGTAGGAGGTAACGATATCATCCAGAAACAAAGACGTTAATTGCAGCACTGCGATTGGGTTAGCTAGACCAGCAGCAAAAGGCCTTCACTATAGACTTTATAGACTTGTACTATGGTCAGTGGCAGAACGACGTTGTGGTAATTGCCCCCCTAACTTTTTTTTTTTTAATAAAAAATGTATGTATTTGTTGCTCCGAAATTGGGCTGTTGTGGACACGTGTCAGAATTGATGATGTGTCTCTACGCGGGCGTGCCAGTATCGTTTGATACAAATGATTTCGGGTCGAGCCCTGACCCCGGACACCTGTTCCGAATCTAAACCAGGATCGGTTCAGTCGTACTGCAAGTCACCTGTAATAAAATCGGTCAAGCGATGTTATAAAGACTAGGGGTTCGGTCTTCGTTTGGGTTCTTGTAAGTGTTTGAAAGCGAAAGCAACTAATGGTACACAAATATTTTATTATAAAATCGGCCGACGGGCCGAAAGCGACAACAGATAATCCTTAAAAGGGAGACAAAAAGTAAAAAGAAAACTGACAGGGCTTGCAGGACAGGCCTGTCCTGGTCTTATAGCCGTAATCGGGTATAAGCACAAGAGGAAGGGGGCGGCTGCAAGCAAAGCCAATTCAGGGGGTTCACCTTGGATTGCTGCTTACCCGAAAATACACAAGTCACCTGGCGTGATTAGAGCGAGTCTTGGGACTGGCTGCTCGGGATTCTGTAAACACAGAACTGCGAGTCAGGGGCGGCCTCAACTTACTCTCCGGTGGCAGGATTCTAGTGTTAATCGGAGTAAAGAGGGGTCTAAGATGTCACTGCGACTGGAAGCAGTCAGAGAGATCCTAGTTTATCCTTTTGACTACAGTGTAGGAGAGGGGATAAAGATCACGGATGATCAAAATAATATTATAACCGGTTGCGGTTGGATGGATTGTGTCATCGAGCTCTTCGAATTGGTGCCTTTTATAGCCAATCTTTGACGGTTTGCTCAACGTCCCACTCTTGCACGATCTTCGAGGGATCCCTTTCCCATGTCTGCAGGTCCGTTTTGCTTTACCACAAAGTCTTCAAACAACCCACTTTTAAGAAGTTGAACCCACCTTATATAACCACTCCAAAAGGCATAATTGGTCAAATGCACCTTTTCATAAATAAAAGGCAACTGAACATACCTTTTATCAAATAAAAGTATCATGGGGTTAATCAAGCGTCCAACAATTTTCCTCAAACCCAATAAAGTAGCACATGCCATGATAACTCCTTTAATAGCTTTAATGGCAAAATCATTCACCATCGTTTACCCAATAAACATATATATATTATACTTAGACCCCTGTTTACTTCGATTTCACCGGGTTACGGTGGATGTAAACATGGGTTTCACTTGACCCGTATGTGGTAGGACACAAATCGGTCAAAAGATATACGTGACCGTAAAACACTACCGTCGGGCTACGGCGAGTGTAAACAGTATTTTATATATTTTTTAATTAAAATTTATGTTTTGCCCTCCCTAAAATTTTTGGTTCCGCCCCCCCTCTCCCCAACTCATTGAAATTTTTATATTTCATGAGAACCCCCTCTAAAATTTCTGGTTTGCCCACCCCCAACTCATTAAAATTTATATATTTCATGAGAAGTGTTAATTGAAAATTTTTTTTGTCCCCCCAGATTTGGAGTCCTGGTTCCGCCACTAACTATGGTCCAGTACTAAAAAGGGTATTGTCATATAAGATCTTGGAAGAATGAAATCTTCTGCAATGCTTTACTACATTTGGGATTGAAATAACAATACTAATGTATTATAAAATTTCAAATCTTGTCTGGTCAAATATAACCCCAGACAAATCACTACGGTCAGTCATGATATAAATTGTTGTTGGTTTTGTTTATGTCAATAGATTTCTTGGAGTATACAGAGAAAGTTGGTTCCCGGAGAGGGGCATGCCCTGCTGCAATTGGTGTTCGTCACGTATTTAGAGAAACAAACCATATAGCAGATGGACTGGCCAATTTTGCTTTGGATGATTTTTCATGAAGATGGTTTAAAACGGCGCTCATGTTTTTGATTGATATCCTCAAGAAGGATTATTTTGGATGTAATCAGATCATGTTTATTTAACTACCAAATAAAATTGAAAGGGATCAGGTTTATTTAATATGGCATTCCGCCGTTACTTACCAAAACAAATAAATACCCTAGCTGCAATAAGGGCATGTTACATTAGATTCGAGAAAAAAGGAAATTAGGCCATGTTTCCATAAAACGGAGATGTTACACCCCACCATTTTTCCTTTTTCTTTTTTGGAGATGTTATACCCTTCTTCTTTCTTTTTTTTATTTTAAAATTGGTATGAATGTTACACCATAACTATACCCTACCTTTAAAATTCATAGCAAGTATACGAATTTAAGGAAAGTAGGCCAAAAAAATATAATAAAATAAAATAGAAATGAAAACCATCCCTCAATCAGGTCAAAGAATTACGAGTTGACAAAAGTTAGCATCGATGACAAAAGAAAACCAATAATTGTTTTCAGGGTCTTATCGATCAAATGGTCAGAAGCCATCTTCCGATGCTGATTTTTGACCTTGTTGGCTGCTGATCCGTCGTAGATCGATGTCATCTGTTTTTTTGGTAGGATAGATCGATGTCATCTTTTTTTTTTTTTTTTTTGGGTAACAAAAATCGATGTCATCTGCTACGTATTCACATGTCACAGAAATTAATTGGAGACTCTGAGCCCAATTCTCTGACACACCAATGGGTTTTTTTATTTTTATGTTTTTTTTAACTCACCGTCCGCTTACGCTTACCCGATTAATGCCGAGGGCTCATACAAAGACCCTACAATCTAGATGATCCGGTTAAGACTAAGGCCCATAGATATTATTATGCAGGATAGTCCCAAAGAATTAATAGCACTTAAAAGGTTTTGAATCTGAGATCTTGGAGGGAGCACACCAATGTTGTTGTGTTGTTTTCTCATATTCTTAGGGAAGTAAATAAATGGCCGATGTGTTGGCTAACTTTGCTTTAGACATGTTTTCGTGTATTTTGTTAAGGCCTCCGTTCAGTGTCCAACTTTCTCTTGGAGGGTGCTAGGGTTGTTGTTTTTTGAGAAATTAATACAATGGTTCTCTGCTCTTCACAAAAACAAAAAAAAAAGTGTAAGGTTCTCTCGCCGGCCGTTTGGATTTATTTAAGGACAATTGCCTGCACTACAGGTTACATACATGCATGTGCCTGGTTCTGAACATCAGTGATGCAGAAACAACAAAATTGATAGCTTTTTTTATCATTAAAAAATCCAAGCCCGCCATCATTTTTTTGGGTAGTGCAAGCCCGCCATCATCCTTCACATTTAAAGTCAATCAACAAAACTATACCAACAATAAAAAAATACAAGAAAGAAAAAGAAAACCTCATCTACAAGAAAGTTTGAAATATAAAACTCGCCCGTGCATATTCAAATTAAAACCCAAAATTTCCAGAGAAAAACATAACTATCTATCTTTTCTGTTTCTCTGTTTATTCCTGTCTGCCTGGTGTAGAGAGAACTGAAAATGGAGGAAAGAAGGGTAATAGGTTGGGCTGCGAGAGATTCAAGTGGATTTCTCTCTCCCTACGCCTTCACTCTCAAGTAAACCCTCATCCCATCTCTCTGTTATTCTGCTTTTCAATTTCTCCAACGCTAAACATTTCGTTTTCTTGACTGATCTCAGGAACAAAGGTGCTGAGGATGTAGTCTTCGAGGTCTTATACTGCGGTATAGACCACACAGATCTTCATCAGATGAGAAATGAGCTCCACATGACCTATTATCCTTTGGTCCCAGGGTATGCACCTATCCCTAGCTTCTTCCACCTTTTATTTGATATATATATTGAATTAATTGTGTTTCTGTCTGAAAATCCATCTAACATGAAATATTCTATCAGATTATCATCTTCAGAAGGTTCTCCATCTTGCTAACATGTTATGATTGTTGCTTGTTAATTTCTTTGTTCTTGAAAAAAGGCATGAAGTGGTGGGGAAAGTTGTGGAGCTGGGTGCAGATGTAAGTAAATTCAAAGTCGGCGACATAGTGGGAGTTGGAGGCATAGTTGGATCCTGTGGTGAATGCTCCAGATGCGACTCCAATATGGAACAGTACTGCAGCAAGAGAATCCTCACTTACAATGGTGTCGACAGTGATGGTGGGAATCCTACCCGGGGAGGTTTCTCTTCAGCCATGGTTGTTCATCAGAAGTAAGAAGACTAGTTAAAGTTAAGAACTGGCATTAGACTTTTTCATTGATAAACAATTTTGGTTAACCAAGATTTTGATGTAGCTTTGTGGTGAAAATACCGGACAAGCTTGCACCGGAACAGGCAGCACCATTATTGTGCGCCGGAGTAACAGCTTACGGCCCATTGAAAGAGTTCAGTGGATCTGAAAAGGTCCCCAAGGCTGGAATTTTGGGGTTGGGGGGAGTTGGGCACGTTGGGGTTCAGATAGCCAAGGCAATGGGGCATCATGTGACTGTGATTAGCACTTCGGACAAGAAGAGAGAGGAGGCCTTGAAGTGCTTGGGTGCTGATGCTTTCCTGGTAAGCTCTGACGCAGATGAGATGGCAGGAGCTGCAGGCACCCTCGACTACATTCTAGACACTGTACCAGCTGTGCATCCTCTCAAATCATATCTCTCACTCCTCAAATTTAATGGCAAGCTCATTCTGGTCGGTGTTGCCCCCAAACCCCTGCAGTTTGACTCGGATGATTTAATTTTAGGTAGGCCTTGCCCATTATCCCAACTCCAAATAAACAATCCTGTAAGTATGTGCTTCTTGATACTGTTGATTACAGACTTTATGGTTTTGTTTTGGACAGGGAAGAAGACGATTACGGGAAGTCTGATCGGAAGCATTAAGGAGACAGAGGAGATACTGGAATTTTGGGCAGAGAAGGGCTTGACATCAATGATAGAGATTGTAAAGATGGATTATGTGAACAAGGCATTTGAGAGGATGGAGAAGAATGATGTGAGGTACAGGTTTGTGCTGGATGTGGCTGGAAGCAACCTAGAACAATGCGAGGGACCGTAACTCGTTTATTATATGTGTGATGGTGCATTGCTTTTTGAACTTTAATTGTAATTGTAATGGTATTCTGTATTTGCGACTGAATATCATGAAGTCGCGTAAGGAGTGCAGAGCTTTTATCCCTACTCTCAACAAACCAGGAGGAGGAGCTCCATCTAATGTGATCTTTATTATGAGAAGTTCAATTTAGTTACAGTTTCAATTCGTGGCCTAATGAGGATAATTCATGAAATCAAAACGTGTATGTTATATTTAGAGGGAAATGATGAATTAACTGTGAAGAAAATCTTTTCATTTCATTTTTTTTTAAATTTCCAAAAACAGCCTTGCAATATGCGTAGGCTTACCTAAATGGCAATGAATATTAGTAATTGTTTAGGGTATAAAAATCAGATTTTTTTTAGAGAGAGTGTCCCACCTACAGTAATAAGTTTGTATATCGGCTAGAGTGATTCCATGTTTGATCTATTGGTCCAATGGTGAATTATGTATTCTTGCATGTAGGGAGCTTATGTGTGCACATGCTTTTCTCTGGGACCAATTGATCAAAATTTGTCGATACAGACATGCCAACTTAACTCACCACTGGACCAATAGATCAAACATGGATGCACTCTTATACTAGCTTAGATAATGGGTGATTTTTTTAGTACCACATAAATCCTTTATGAACATTTTATAAATATAAATTATCTTAAAGATAAGCCCAACCTTTTTCTTAGGGTTAGCTGATTCCTTTTTTCCAAAGAATTTTTTTGAGGATGATAAGAATAATTTACCACTACCAAACACCCCCACCATTCTCCTACTTTTTTTTATTCTTTCCTGTAACTAATTTTTTTGAGTCCGTAAAAGTTAAAAATATTTCAGCACATGAACACAAGAGATCCTATCGCCTAAACCCTCTCGTTGAAAGATCTAAGATCTGCTGGTCCAACGGCAATGCATGTGTTAACATCAGCTTCACATACCTATGTGGACACATGCATTCCCGTTGGACTAATAGATCTTCCAGCCTACGGCTCCAGCAGATTTTAAGTCTGAAGACAATAACGGATTCATTGCAAAGGAAAGGAGACTGCCGCACGAGAAATCCTCTGCTAGTGTGGTTAAGGGTAAATAAAGATCATAAAAGAGCCAAGCCGAAGCTCTGGTTAACGCGCCGATGTTGATTTGAGCATTTGTAGAGCAACCGAGGGTCCAACCGACAATCCAACAGCCGAACAGAAGCTCTGGTTCGATCGACTGTCCGGTTCTTAGAACAGTGAATTAGTGGAAAGAAGGCCCCACTCGTTAGTCATTTCTCCTTGAACAACTTGGCAGGTATTTGGGAATACTGAATTATACTCTTCTGGGGTATTCATCGGAGAAGAAAGGAGCGAGCCAGTGAGGAATGCAATTTGCCTGGTGAGGAGGTGTAAAAAATGAAGGCGCCAATGATCTAATGCATACGGTGGGCATCAATTACGGTTTTGTTTAAGCGTTTGTGACGAGAGCGGAGAGCGGCACAATCCCAAATAGATCTTGCAGGTAACAAGGGTTTTGCATTCAAGGAAGAACAGGGATGCTTCCCACCGTCTCGAAAGGTCGCACGCCCTCTAACGTGCGGCCCAATCCCATGTTCCCTCAATACCTCCGGAGGATAGTCAAGGTTTTCTCTTCTCTCTCAGTTTCTCATCTCAAATTCTCTGCATCTCAGTGGATCTGTGTTCCATGTGGTTCTTTCATATACTTAATTTGAATTCTGTTCTAGTTTGCATCAGATTTCATATATTACTGGACCTGGATTAAATTTTGCAATATAATTCATAAGTTATTCTTTTATGTTTCATATTCAAATGTACTGTATTTGGTTTTCTGTATTTAGGGTTTCTCACAAAGTGGAAACCCGAGCTATTCTATGGGGGTGCCTAGTTGTTTTCGTTCATGTGTTAGCTTCGCTGATGATGGAGTAGCCTGCCCATATTCTATGGTTGCTATCTGTCTGCTCTGGAGCTTGATGTCTTGACTGGAATATCATCCAGTACTGTAAGATTTGTTCTGGTTGAATGTGGATGCCATGTTAGGTTTTCAATGATTCCAATGATTAGATTGCTGATGCAAGGGGGATTATTAGCGCTTCAAGCACAAAAGCATTCAGTGATTTTGAGGGAGGAATGGGTTTACTAAAGCTTTTGTTGCATGGTAGAACACTTAGTTAGATGGATGAATTGTATAACTCATTTGTAACTGTTTATTTGTGATCGGTGAACAGGTGCTTGATTGATTTGAAGGGATTCCGTATAGGGATACATATATATATATAGTCACTCTCCAGGTCCACTTGTAAAAATATTCTATGAGCATATGAGTGAGGCAGGGACTGTTGATTTTGCAAATTGTACCAGTCAAAGTGCTGGAAGGGAAATACATTTGTTTGCCTCTTTCACATGAGTAACAGAAATATATAATGGTACAAAGATATATATGTAAATTTCATATTCCCTTACATTTGCTATGATTGATAGTAGGTTTTGAATGTAAATTTCTATGTTCATTTTTACTTAGGGTACTTGTGATAACACCTCATAATGGCAAAATTTACATGTTCAAGTAATACCATCTGTCTTCTAATTTTTGCCATATGTGCTTTTTTGACTTTCTTTCATTTGATGTGCCATGAATGCAATGAAGACTTGTTTATTTTGGGGCAACAGCCGTTTTCAATTTCTTCTGGCTGGATAGCTACTTTTTGTTTTAAAGTTTCTATTGATTTTTGTCTTGAAACTTTCAGATGCAGTATTTGGGTGTTATATTTAGTGCCACTTTTTGTGTTAGATATTTATACCTTTATTTCTTTCTTTCTCTCATATTTCTTTTTCCTTCTTGTTCATTGCAGTGGCAACAAATGGACGTTGAATATACTTTCTGGCAAATGCTTCACCTTTGTACATCTCCAAAAGTCGTGTATAAATCTCATTCATGTTGTATTTTTTATTTTTCACATACATACAATAGTTACCTTTTTTAATGGTTTATTTTATAGTCAAAGATTATTATAATAATTAGAAAAGCTAAATCCATTGTCACAAGGTTCGGTTAGCCATTAAAAATAATCTTTTGGATCAAACAAATATATAGATAGGAGGGTGTGGTCCCACGGGGTGGGCGGGAAGTGTTGAGGTCAGGCAAAGGAGGAAAGAAGAAAAAAATAAAACTTAGGACTTTGAAGGAGGTTTAAGCTGTTGTAATTGACTCCTTCCAGCTGCTTAGAGACAAACACCCAAAGAAAGATCATTCTACACAAGAGATCATCTCCAGAGCATCTTCCTTGTCATCAAAGTTCTAGTTGTGTGGACAAATTCCCCCTCTAACTTGAATTTGTCAACATTTGTATCATGCATCTAACCAAAATATATGGATTGTTTAAAATGTGCAATGTTTCTTGTTGTGCAGTTTCCTAATTTTTAATTCTGTTTTTTCATGTTTTGGGGCAATGGAATACAGCTATCAGCACACAAAGTACCATAAACGTAAGTGTGCTTGCCATCTAACCATTTGTTAATTGTCATCTGGTTGATGTTGATGAAGCTTCGAATGGCAATTTCCTCATTTTGATGACAGCTAATATTTTATTTAATTGGTTGTAATTTAAATTACTTGGATGTTATTTTCAACAACCGTAGTTGTTTATCTTTATATGTAATATAGTTAGCAGGCACATTCCAGTTAGTTGCTAAAACTAATAGAATTTGCATATGAGCATTTATATTTGGGAGATTAATTTCATTCAATGATGGACATAAGATTCCTTTCTTAAATTTACTTCATTTCTTTCGTACAAGAACACGTTAGATTGCGAACTTCGGTCCCTACACAAAATGCAAAGATAGATCGAGATTAACTGGTGTATCCATTATATTTTTCGTTATATGTAAAATAAAAAGAAAATATAAAACATGAAAAATAAAGAGAAAGAAAAAGGTCTCCATATGTAGGAGAAACATTTAGCATTCGTACTGTCAGTGAATGACTTAGTCATGTTTAATGTTGCTATGATGCATGTTATAAGGTGTGGTATATGTGATACACGGTTTCCTGTTCATGACAGAAGTTGTATATCTAGTTATCTACTGTTTTCTATTATGGGTTTAAGATTATATTTCACTATGATTAGTTTTCTTGTTAAATACGTATTATATTTGTATACAGGTTACTCTGTTTCCAGCTTCTTTTGCAAATCTGGCCTTCATCCCCTTCCTATTAGATAATATTTATTAGTAGTTCATCATAATTTCTAGGAGTTTCATTTTTTTTCGTCTTGATGGCTTCATTTTTTTGGTGCAGAATTTGTTTAGACATTTTGTCTAAGTGATAGTTTAAGTTTCTTTGGTTTCCTTCAATAGAATTTTTGTTATGTTATTCTTTCATTCATTCTTGGAAAGCATATGAAGCAACAATACCAACAGAATGATTTTCTTATCAAAAAAATACCAACAGAATGCTTTAACTACACTACTAGGGGTTGGCAACATGCCATCCCAGTCTTTCCAAAGCCCTGTCTTAAGTTCTATTTTAGTAAATCCTGGTCGTTTTTGTTCTCTTTCTTGCCTTTTTAGATATTCCAATACGCACTTCTCAGATATTCCCATACACAGCTACTTTTAATTGATAAAACTGTCCTAAAATCCTTTTATCTACTCTATTGTTGAGTTTACTCTAGAAACTCTGAGACATGTTCATTTAATGTAGCTAAATTTAAGGGGGCTGCCTGCATTATGCAACCTTGGGACTAGAAAAAAAAATGAAGAAGAAGAAGTATATAATTTTAGAACAGCATTGTAAATACGGGATAGCATATAGATGGTGAAATTCTCTGTGATTCTACTCAGGCTACTTGAATCTGCCTGTCAAGTATAAGGAAAGCAAGATTATTGTTTCCAACCATGTCAAGCAGGTTTTGTCCATGAAGATTTTTTATTTATGTATTGATTTACAATTTTCCTTAAATATGAGGAAAATGTGATCATTTGCGTCTTTTCATTAGATGCATGCGTTGTCTATGACCATGCTTCCTTTTTTTTGTCTCAGAAACGAAGAACCAGTGGGCACGTGATGATCCTGCTTTTGTTGTGATCTGCAGTTTCCTTCTGGTAGTTGCAACTTCTGCATATTGTGCTGCGTAAGTTTCACATAATACTTGCTAGCATTCAATTTTTGTCATAAGATAGATGAATGCTTTCACCATTCTTAATTACATTGATGAAAGCGACATAACTACCTATGTATGAACAGTTTGATATTCTGGTAGTTATGGGGGGTCATCCGATTTCCAAGTCCCAAAGAAAATGTGGGACATTTCCTTGAGGTTTTGATGTTCATATATGGTCTGTTATATTTCCAATTCTTTTACATGAATATATATTTTTCATTCTTGTGCTCAAATTTTCTTGGTAGAGATGTTCATGTGTGGTGCGTTGTCCTTCCAAATTTTTGCATTAATATATATATTTTTATTCTTGTAATCCAATTTTCTTGGTGTATTCTCTGTGAGAACCCGGACAGAAATTTCATGTATCCCAAAATCAAGAATTTGCTTTCAAAAGCAATTATTCTGACTTCTAAGATATTTAACCACAATTGCTCAAATAAAATATTGCATTCTTATTGAAGTTATCAGCTTTTTTTTCAAGCATCATCCCACTTTCCATCTTTGCTGGTCTCTGGCCCAGATGCAGGAAGTTTATGTTATGTTGGTACCTGGGGGACTCTCCATTTGATCCTATTCTAGTAATTCACTAATTTGGTCTATTGTTTTGAAGTTACTTTCTAGAAATAGATATGGTTTTTGGTGGATGTAATTGAGTACTATGTTTCATGCTCATGAATTAATTAAATGAGAAGAGGCATTATTGATGATTGATGTTGACCATATGGGTCACTTCATGGCCCACTCAGCAAGATCACATGTTCTTGATGAAATTCTACTCTCTGAAAGAAAGAGAGAGGGAGGGAGGGGAGGAGAATGGGTCAGCAAGGGAGGAGGGAGGAGGAGGGGGGGATGGTTGAGTTTGACATTCCATGCTATTGTAATTATCATTTATTAAATTGGATTTCTTCAAGGTTCAAATTGTAGATTGTGAACTTGTTTTGCCTCTTACAAACTCTGTTAACTTGATAATTTTTCCTTATGATTCTAGTTCTTATTTGGTTTCTTTTATTTATTTCAGGTATGATCACAGTGTGGGCCATGCTGCTTTCACAGTTTTCTCAGTATTGTTTCTTCATTTCTTAGTAATTGGACTAATTCTTTCTACATGCTTTTGGTAAGGAGCTTGCTTAAAAACATATGATACTATTTAATTTCCAAGGCTTGAAAATTTAATGACAGCTGTCTTTTCATTTTCCTTTTCTTAGTGTCAGTGTCATTGGTGGTTTTTCATTTTCCATTTCATAGTCATATCAATTGTAATATAGAAAATTGCATTTGAAGACAGGTTCTATGTGCCTATTATCTTCAACCTATTTTATTAGGTCTGTTTCTGAAACTATTGCTGAAGCATGGTGCTAACTGTACTACCTGTATTTACTGGGAGTTTTCTCTGTGCATAGGTGGCAAGCCCTTTTTTTTTCTAATGATTAATTGTGTCCTATGAGTTGATTGGAAGAACTTGGTATGCATCACATTTTTAAGAAACTTTTGGATTATTCAGATCTTCTATCAGCTGTCCAGTTCCTTGTATAATTGGTCACCTCCATAATAAGTACCCGGCATCTCTGATCATTTTGTGGGAATTAACGGATGCAAAAACCTAATTTTGGTGATGGATGTCCAAGAATCCTTGCTGAGGCCTTAATGTTCTCATTAAGTACCAATAAATGAGAACATCAAGCCCCCAGCCAGGATTCTTGGACATTCATTACCAAAATTAGTTATGAAAAAGTATAATATGAAATTGCAGAAGGAAAGACTCAGTCAGTGTGGTTGATTCATTAGGAAGTTGGCTACCAATGGAAAATGGTTGAACATGTCTCAACATCCGTAGAAACCCCATACATACAGAAGAATGACTTGTAATTCTTGAAGGTCTTAAAAACAGGTAAATGGTTGTCTAGTCTGGCAAGACCATTTCTGCCGTGTGGAGCAATGACTACCAATTTAGATTGTCCATTTGACAGGGGACCCTTTGTAAACCTAAAGCCCAGTATTACATGTTTATCTGTTTTTGTATCATCTATCAATGGAACCTAAAATGTGTATTAGTTTTTGTCTCATCTATCGATATTTTATATTTCTTAATTATTTTTTACATAGAAGTTTTCTTGAATGAGTTTTAGCCCATGTGGAAATAACTTTATCTGTGATCAATGTTAAGAGGCAGTAAAAGAAGTGAATAGGGGCACCTAGGAAGCTTGCCAGTGCTGAGGGATTGGGCATTTGGGTTCCCAGTCAATTTTATATTAGGCACCCTCTTTTATATCAAGGTGGTTGCCTGGGAAACTACCCTGTTAAAAGTTTATAATTGAATTTTGGAATGAATTTGATTGTTTGTTTTAATTGTGCTACATATATTTAGATAATTGGGATTTTATATCAATCAAATGCATGATGGTAATTCTGTTGAGTAGACTGTTGCCTGCCTAGTTTGTATTGTTTATAATATTTTGTACATTACAGGTTGATAGTATGTAACAGGTTAGCAGCATTATCAGTGTGAAAACTAATGTACACATAACTGCCTATGCATTTGCCTAGAAGATCAGCTGGTCTAGTACCTAGCCTTGCCTGAACATTTACGTCAATTATTTTGTATCTAATAGGTTTGGACGACCTAGTAATTAGTATATTAACATATCCAGTCACTCAGCTTCCACTTCCGTGCAGGTTCTTAACCAATTCTTACCTTAGGGAGGAGGCTCCAAACAGCCATGTGGTTGAGCAACGGGTTGAATGGCAAGTCCCAGAATTTCTGTTCTTTTTTTATTTCAGAATCATATACTAATTAGTCTTATTCACAGTTATAATAAATTGACTCCCTACTGTGGTATTTTCTCTGTCATTCAAATCAGTTTGTTTCACTTAGATTTTTGGATTTTTGTTGTTTATATTTTTATATGTGAACAAATTCATCCCAAATAGTGGAATGTTTATTGTTCTTTTCTTACTGTAGTTTTCTCTTGTGAAGGTTGTATGCATTCGACGTGCACTGCAACTCTTTCTTCCCAATGTTCATTATACTTTACGGTAATAATCATGCTAACCCATTTGTAACTTTTAGAAATTATTATTCTATGTGTATATTAATTTTTTTTTTCTTTTGGTGCCAGTTATTCACTACTTTCTTTCTCCTCTTTTGGTGGCACATGGTTTTATTCCCGTATTGCTATCAAATCTGCTTTTCATGGTGGCCATTTGTTACTATCACTATCTCAACTTTTTAGGATATGATGGTAAGCAAAACTTTTCTTCTTAGTTCTTTTCTTTTAGAGGAATAATTGAGTAACGGTAATAAGATGGAATCATCTACCTTCCATGCCTCTACATGGCAAAAATTTTGGAATCTGAACATTTTAATTAGTGGGCTCCTTCTGGTTGTTTGTGGTCTAGTAGGCATCCTCTTCCTGGTTGTCTGTTCTATCACATTTTGTAACTGCTCTTCAATGTATGGGAATGGCTACGATAGAAAGCATAATCCGCATTTTATATCCCCAAATTAGCTCCTCTCTTTCATATGATCCTTCGAGCTGTGAATCTACCCAACGAAGAGTTTTGTTGGGGTGGAAATAGACAGGGTGCTGTCTTCCTTTTCTTGTATATGTACGTGAACAAATACTTAATTGTAAAATGGTAATCAAAAGCTTAGAAATGAATTGGGTTGTTAGAGTGACCCCTGAATAATTGTTTTATTATGCTTTTGTTCAAATTACTGCAGTACTACCCTTTCTGGACAAGACCACCTTTTTCTTGTATCCAATCGGCTTTGCAATAATCCTTTCTCCTCTCTGTAAGTTTACTACTAGTTTTACTTTCGTGTGATTTTTTTTTTGTTTTTGGCCAAGAAGATCATTCCTCGTGCTTTGCAGTGATTCTGGGTGGGTTCAACCCTACAAGATACATCATGAATATTTACTTCAGCTAGTAGCTTTGGTTCAGTTGTGGATTTTGATGAGATTAAATCGGACATTGTGCAAGCAAGAAAGCTGGTGATGAGTGATTGACCGATTGTCCTGTATGAATGGAAAGGAAGGATTGCCACACAAAAAAATTCTCTTGCAGCTCTTTTTGTAGGCGTCGGCGCTGGAGCCTCTTAAGACATGAGTAATGCTCGACCTGGAAGGTTCTGATGGAAGGAGAATGGTGTTGTATGCATGTCATGTAATGATTTTCCTTTTCCTTTTATTTATTTTTTTTCAAAAGAAATTCATGTTCTCTCTCGGAAGTGAATTTTAAAATCCGAGTACAAGTTTAGGTAGACGATTCATATATTTTTAAATTTACTTGTTTTATAATTTCAAATGTTTAAAAAAATTGTGTTTTTTTTCTTCCTTTTTTTTTTTTTTTTAAATTTTTATTGTTATCTGTTTGGCTCAGGCCTGCTTTATTGAGCCTGAAGGAAGATTGGGCTTAGAATCCCGATTCCTGTTCTGCATAGACGGGAGGCTTCAGGTCCTTTGAGACATCATCGTTAACAAACAAAACTTAGTTTTGATACAAAAAAAACAGGAATGGTGATCAAGCGCAAAGTTTGTAAATTTATGAACGGAAACATTGGCTTAAGGTTTTCTGCTTATGTAGTCGCTCAAAATGTTAGCGGATTATCAGTGTTTCTTCCACTATTAGCAACTTTTTGCAGTGGAGAGTTCTCTTGAGTAAATCAATCAGAATTTGTGAGTCGCATTCTAGTCGTGAAGAATAAATAAATCAATCGCAGTGCAGGAATCTGCAGGAGAAGAGAAGTGCAGAGAATGTCACAGGGCTTCGCACTATATTATAAGTTATTTTTTTCATTAAAACTACAAATTATACTTATGTATCTGATGAATTAGACGGTACAAATCTTCATACTTAATAAAACTACCAGGCATGGGCAGTGTAACTGCAAAGTAAAAAACATTCATCTTCAATGCACAGCAAAAAAAAAAATGATCATAATAATAACACAACAAATATTTTGTTGAAGAAGAGAAAAGGGAATGGAGTAACTGCCTCAGGGGTGCATGCTAGTCACAACTTTGTGCCCAATACCAGGGCTTGAACCGGAAGCTTTAATCCCTCCAATAGACTGAAGATCCATGGATTTGTGTCCTCTTCCTGGACTAGGGCCAGAATTTTTGATTGATTTTAAAGATAACCCGTCAAAGAACTTCTCCAGCGGTGTACAGGCAGAACCACGTGACTTGATCACATTGAAGCCGAAGGGGCGCGCTTCAGATGGAAACTCCAAGGAGCTCACCAAGAGAAGAACAATAACAAGGCTGAAGGATTTGAATTCTCTAGCCATCTTGGGTTTTTTAGAGAATGAGTGAGTAATATATGTATGCTTTATAGCTAGGAATAAGTGAAAATATATGTAAGCGAGATTCTGCAAGTGTAATGTGTTATAGGACATGGATGGGATGATAACTTAATTGGTATGGCTGGTATTTATAGTAGATGGAAGCAGGCTGTAATGGAAATTGAGACACAGCTTAATTATTAATTTGACTAGAATCCAAGGCATGCCAAGTGCTCCGTTCAAAGACGTGCAGTGATATTTCTCATTCGTAAATTTCCTTTCCGCGCCACTTTAGTCTCATGAGAAGGAACCGACAAGGGAGACTCGTATATGAGATTCCAAAGAGAGATGATATATGAGAAACTCAAAAACCAGTGCAGAAATTGATTTTCATCTCCGTCAAT
>OX387191.1:0-7500 GCA_947561395.2 Buxus sempervirens
CCCAACACCCTAAACCCTAAACCCTCAACCCTAAACCCTAAACCCTAAACCCTAAACCCTAAACCCTAAACCCTAAACCCTAACCCTAAACCCTAAACCCTAAACCCTAAACCCTAAACCCTAAACCCTAAACCCTAAACCCTAAACCCTAAACCCTAAACCCTAAACCCTAAACCCTAAACCCTAAACCCTAAACCCTAAACCCTAAACCCTAAACCCTAAACCCTAAACCCTAAACCCTAAACCCTAAACCCTAAACCCTAAACCCTAAACCCTAAACCCTAAACCCTAAACCCTAAACCCTAAACCCTAAACCCTAAACCCTAAACCCTAAACCCTAAACCCTAAACCCTAAACCCTAAACCCTAAACCCTAAACCCTAAACCCTAAACCCTAAACCCTAAACCCTAAACCCTAAACCCTAAACCCTAAACCCTAAACCCTAAACCCTAAACCCTAAACCCTAAACCCTAAACCCTAAACCCTAAACCCTAAACCCTAAACCCTAAACCCTAAACCCTAAACCCTAAACCCTAAACCCTAAACCCTAAACCCTAAACCCTAAACCCTAAACCCTAAACCCTAAACCCTAAACCCTAAACCCTAAACCCTAAACCCTAAACCCTAAACCCTAAACCCTAAACCCTAAACCCTAAACCCTAAACCCTAAACCCTAAACCCTAAACCCTAAACCCTAAACCCTAAACCCTAAACCCTAAACCCTAAACCCTAAACCCTAAACCCTAAACCCTAAACCCTAAACCCTAAACCCTAAACCCTAAACCCTAAACCCTAAACCCTAAACCCTAAACCCTAAACCCTAAACCCTAAACCCTAAACCCTAAACCCTAAACCCTAAACCCTAAACCCTAAACCCTAAACCCTAAACCCTAAACCCTAAACCCTAAACCCTAAACCCTAAACCCTAAACCCTAAACCCTAAACCCTAAACCCTAAACCCTAAACCCTAAACCCTAAACCCTAAACCCTAAACCCTAAACCCTAAACCCTAAACCCTAAACCCTAAACCCTAAACCCTAAACCCTAAACCCTAAACCCTAAACCCTAAACCCTAAACCCTAAACCCTAAACCCTAAACCCTAAACCCTAAACCCTAAACCCTAAACCCTAAACCCTAAACCCTAAACCCTAAACCCTAAACCCTAAACCCTAAACCCTAAACCCTAAACCCTAAACCCTAAACCCTAAACCCTAAACCCTAAACCCTAAACCCTAAACCCTAAACCCTAAACCCTAAACCCTAAACCCTAAACCCTAAACCCTAAACCCTAAACCCTAAACCCTAAACCCTAAACCCTAAACCCTAAACCCTAAACCCTAAACCCTAAACCCTAAACCCTAAACCCTAAACCCTAAACCCTAAACCCTAAACCCTAAACCCTAAACCCTAAACCCTAAACCCTAAACCCTAAACCCTAAACCCTAAACCCTAAACCCTAAACCCTAAACCCTAAACCCTAAACCCTAAACCCTAAACCCTAAACCCTAAACCCTAAACCCTAAACCCTAAACCCTAAACCCTAAACCCTAAACCCTAAACCCTAAACCCTAAACCCTAAACCCTAAACCCTAAACCCTAAACCCTAAACCCTAAACCCTAAACCCTAAACCCTAAACCCTAAACCCTAAACCCTAAACCCTAAACCCTAAACCCTAAACCCTAAACCCTAAACCCTAAACCCTAAACCCTAAACCCTAAACCCTAAACCCTAAACCCTAAACCCTAAACCCTAAACCCTAAACCCTAAACCCTAAACCCTAAACCCTAAACCCTAAACCCTAAACCCTAAACCCTAAACCCTAAACCCTAAACCCTAAACCCTAAACCCTAAACCCTAAACCCTAAACCCTAAACCCTAAACCCTAAACCCTAAACCCTAAACCCTAAACCCTAAACCCTAAACCCTAAACCCTAAACCCTAAACCCTAAACCCTAAACCCTAAACCCTAAACCCTAAACCCTAAACCCTAAACCCTAAACCCTAAACCCTAAACCCTAAACCCTAAACCCTAAACCCTAAACCCTAAACCCTAAACCCTAAACCCTAAACCCTAAACCCTAAACCCTAAACCCTAAACCCTAAACCCTAAACCCTAAACCCTAAACCCTAAACCCTAAACCCTAAACCCTAAACCCTAAACCCTAAACCCTAAACCCTAAACCCTAAACCCTAAACCCTAAACCCTAAACCCTAAACCCTAAACCCTAAACCCTAAACCCTAAACCCTAAACCCTAAACCCTAAACCCTAAACCCTAAACCCTAAACCCTAAACCCTAAACCCTAAACCCTAAACCCTAAACCCTAAACCCTAAACCCTAAACCCTAAACCCTAAACCCTAAACCCTAAACCCTAAACCCTAAACCCTAAACCCTAAACCCTAAACCCTAAACCCTAAACCCTAAACCCTAAACCCTAAACCCTAAACCCTAAACCCTAAACCCTAAACCCTAAACCCTAAACCCTAAACCCTAAACCCTAAACCCTAAACCCTAAACCCTAAACCCTAAACCCTAAACCCTAAACCCTAAACCCTAAACCCTAAACCCTAAACCCTAAACCCTAAACCCTAAACCCTAAACCCTAAACCCTAAACCCTAAACCCTAAACCCTAAACCCTAAACCCTAAACCCTAAACCCTAAACCCTAAACCCTAAACCCTAAACCCTAAACCCTAAACCCTAAACCCTAAACCCTAAACCCTAAACCCTAAACCCTAAACCCTAAACCCTAAACCCTAAACCCTAAACCCTAAACCCTAAACCCTAAACCCTAAACCCTAAACCCTAAACCCTAAACCCTAAACCCTAAACCCTAAACCCTAAACCCTAAACCCTAAACCCTAAACCCTAAACCCTAAACCCTAAACCCTAAACCCTAAACCCTAAACCCTAAACCCTAAACCCTAAACCCTAAACCCTAAACCCTAAACCCTAAACCCTAAACCCTAAACCCTAAACCCTAAACCCTAAACCCTAAACCCTAAACCCTAAACCCTAAACCCTAAACCCTAAACCCTAAACCCTAAACCCTAAACCCTAAACCCTAAACCCTAAACCCTAAACCCTAAACCCTAAACCCTAAACCCTAAACCCTAAACCCTAAACCCTAAACCCTAAACCCTAAACCCTAAACCCTAAACCCTAAACCCTAAACCCTAAACCCTAAACCCTAAACCCTAAACCCTAAACCCTAAACCCTAAACCCTAAACCCTAAACCCTAAACCCTAAACCCTAAACCCTAAACCCTAAACCCTAAACCCTAAACCCTAAACCCTAAACCCTAAACCCTAAACCCTAAACCCTAAACCCTAAACCCTAAACCCTAAACCCTAAACCCTAAACCCTAAACCCTAAACCCTAAACCCTAAACCCTAAACCCTAAACCCTAAACCCTAAACCCTAAACCCTAAACCCTAAACCCTAAACCCTAAACCCTAAACCCTAAACCCTAAACCCTAAACCCTAAACCCTAAACCCTAAACCCTAAACCCTAAACCCTAAACCCTAAACCCTAAACCCTAAACCCTAAACCCTAAACCCTAAACCCTAAACCCTAAACCCTAAACCCTAAACCCTAAACCCTAAACCCTAAACCCTAAACCCTAAACCCTAAACCCTAAACCCTAAACCCTAAACCCTAAACCCTAAACCCTAAACCCTAAACCCTAAACCCTAAACCCTAAACCCTAAACCCTAAACCCTAAACCCTAAACCCTAAACCCTAAACCCTAAACCCTAAACCCTAAACCCTAAACCCTAAACCCTAAACCCTAAACCCTAAACCCTAAACCCTAAACCCTAAACCCTAAACCCTAAACCCTAAACCCTAAACCCTAAACCCTAAACCCTAAACCCTAAACCCTAAACCCTAAACCCTAAACCCTAAACCCTAAACCCTAAACCCTAAACCCTAAACCCTAAACCCTAAACCCTAAACCCTAAACCCTAAACCCTAAACCCTAAACCCTAAACCCTAAACCCTAAACCCTAAACCCTAAACCCTAAACCCTAAACCCTAAACCCTAAACCCTAAACCCTAAACCCTAAACCCTAAACCCTAAACCCTAAACCCTAAACCCTAAACCCTAAACCCTAAACCCTAAACCCTAAACCCTAAACCCTAAACCCTAAACCCTAAACCCTAAACCCTAAACCCTAAACCCTAAACCCTAAACCCTAAACCCTAAACCCTAAACCCTAAACCCTAAACCCTAAACCCTAAACCCTAAACCCTAAACCCTAAACCCTAAACCCTAAACCCTAAACCCTAAACCCTAAACCCTAAACCCTAAACCCTAAACCCTAAACCCTAAACCCTAAACCCTAAACCCTAAACCCTAAACCCTAAACCCTAAACCCTAAACCCTAAACCCTAAACCCTAAACCCTAAACCCTAAACCCTAAACCCTAAACCCTAAACCCTAAACCCTAAACCCTAAACCCTAAACCCTAAACCCTAAACCCTAAACCCTAAACCCTAAACCCTAAACCCTAAACCCTAAACCCTAAACCCTAAACCCTAAACCCTAAACCCTAAACCCTAAACCCTAAACCCTAAACCCTAAACCCTAAACCCTAAACCCTAAACCCTAAACCCTAAACCCTAAACCCTAAACCCTAAACCCTAAACCCTAAACCCTAAACCCTAAACCCTAAACCCTAAACCCTAAACCCTAAACCCTAAACCCTAAACCCTAAACCCTAAACCCTAAACCCTAAACCCTAAACCCTAAACCCTAAACCCTAAACCCTAAACCCTAAACCCTAAACCCTAAACCCTAAACCCTAAACCCTAAACCCTAAACCCTAAACCCTAAACCCTAAACCCTAAACCCTAAACCCTAAACCCTAAACCCTAAACCCTAAACCCTAAACCCTAAACCCTAAACCCTAAACCCTAAACCCTAAACCCTAAACCCTAAACCCTAAACCCTAAACCCTAAACCCTAAACCCTAAACCCTAAACCCTAAACCCTAAACCCTAAACCCTAAACCCTAAACCCTAAACCCTAAACCCTAAACCCTAAACCCTAAACCCTAAACCCTAAACCCTAAACCCTAAACCCTAAACCCTAAACCCTAAACCCTAAACCCTAAACCCTAAACCCTAAACCCTAAACCCTAAACCCTAAACCCTAAACCCTAAACCCTAAACCCTAAACCCTAAACCCTAAACCCTAAACCCTAAACCCTAAACCCTAAACCCTAAACCCTAAACCCTAAACCCTAAACCCTAAACCCTAAACCCTAAACCCTAAACCCTAAACCCTAAACCCTAAACCCTAAACCCTAAACCCTAAACCCTAAACCCTAAACCCTAAACCCTAAACCCTAAACCCTAAACCCTAAACCCTAAACCCTAAACCCTAAACCCTAAACCCTAAACCCTAAACCCTAAACCCTAAACCCTAAACCCTAAACCCTAAACCCTAAACCCTAAACCCTAAACCCTAAACCCTAAACCCTAAACCCTAAACCCTAAACCCTAAACCCTAAACCCTAAACCCTAAACCCTAAACCCTAAACCCTAAACCCTAAACCCTAAACCCTAAACCCTAAACCCTAAACCCTAAACCCTAAACCCTAAACCCTAAACCCTAAACCCTAAACCCTAAACCCTAAACCCTAAACCCTAAACCCTAAACCCTAAACCCTAAACCCTAAACCCTAAACCCTAAACCCTAAACCCTAAACCCTAAACCCTAAACCCTAAACCCTAAACCCTAAACCCTAAACCCTAAACCCTAAACCCTAAACCCTAAACCCTAAACCCTAAACCCTAAACCCTAAACCCTAAACCCTAAACCCTAAACCCTAAACCCTAAACCCTAAACCCTAAACCCTAAACCCTAAACCCTAAACCCTAAACCCTAAACCCTAAACCCTAAACCCTAAACCCTAAACCCTAAACCCTAAACCCTAAACCCTAAACCCTAAACCCTAAACCCTAAACCCTAAACCCTAAACCCTAAACCCTAAACCCTAAACCCTAAACCCTAAACCCTAAACCCTAAACCCTAAACCCTAAACCCTAAACCCTAAACCCTAAACCCTAAACCCTAAACCCTAAACCCTAAACCCTAAACCCTAAACCCTAAACCCTAAACCCTAAACCCTAAACCCTAAACCCTAAACCCTAAACCCTAAACCCTAAACCCTAAACCCTAAACCCTAAACCCTAAACCCTAAACCCTAAACCCTAAACCCTAAACCCTAAACCCTAAACCCTAAACCCTAAACCCTAAACCCTAAACCCTAAACCCTAAACCCTAAACCCTAAACCCTAAACCCTAAACCCTAAACCCTAAACCCTAAACCCTAAACCCTAAACCCTAAACCCTAAACCCTAAACCCTAAACCCTAAACCCTAAACCCTAAACCCTAAACCCTAAACCCTAAACCCTAAACCCTAAACCCTAAACCCTAAACCCTAAACCCTAAACCCTAAACCCTAAACCCTAAACCCTAAACCCTAAACCCTAAACCCTAAACCCTAAACCCTAAACCCTAAACCCTAAACCCTAAACCCTAAACCCTAAACCCTAAACCCTAAACCCTAAACCCTAAACCCTAAACCCTAAACCCTAAACCCTAAACCCTAAACCCTAAACCCTAAACCCTAAACCCTAAACCCTAAACCCTAAACCCTAAACCCTAAACCCTAAACCCTAAACCCTAAACCCTAAACCCTAAACCCTAAACCCTAAACCCTAAACCCTAAACCCTAAACCCTAAACCCTAAACCCTAAACCCTAAACCCTAAACCCTAAACCCTAAACCCTAAACCCTAAACCCTAAACCCTAAACCCTAAACCCTAAACCCTAAACCCTAAACCCTAAACCCTAAACCCTAAACCCTAAACCCTAAACCCTAAACCCTAAACCCTAAACCCTAAACCCTAAACCCTAAACCCTAAACCCTAAACCCTAAACCCTAAACCCTAAACCCTAAACCCTAAACCCTAAACCCTAAACCCTAAACCCTAAACCCTAAACCCTAAACCCTAAACCCTAAACCCTAAACCCTAAACCCTAAACCCTAAACCCTAAACCCTAAACCCTAAACCCTAAACCCTAAACCCTAAACCCTAAACCCTAAACCCTAAACCCTAAACCCTAAACCCTAAACCCTAAACCCTAAACCCTAAACCCTAAACCCTAAACCCTAAACCCTAAACCCTAAACCCTAAACCCTAAACCCTAAACCCTAAACCCTAAACCCTAAACCCTAAACCCTAAACCCTAAACCCTAAACCCTAAACCCTAAACCCTAAACCCTAAACCCTAAACCCTAAACCCTAAACCCTAAACCCTAAACCCTAAACCCTAAACCCTAAACCCTAAACCCTAAACCCTAAACCCTAAACCCTAAACCCTAAACCCTAAACCCTAAACCCTAAACCCTAAACCCTAAACCCTAAACCCTAAACCCTAAACCCTAAACCCTAAACCCTAAACCCTAAACCCTAAACCCT